>VXCM01002809.1:11952-63880 GCA_014773175.1 Lucifuga dentata | reverse complement strand
CACACACACACACACACACACACACACACACACACACACACACACACACACACACACACAGATACACATAATATTATGGGTTACTGGTCAGGATTCAGGAACTGAAGCCCTCACACCAATGCTAATGACCTGGACGAGTAGGGAATTAAAAATCAAAGTCCTGGTAGCTCAGCACAGATGTCCACATTTGCCCAAATTACAAATTCTACTACATTATCTGAAGCGTGCCTGATTGTCATTATAAAAAAAAAAAAAAAAAAAAAAAAAACTATGAAATTGACCAGTTTGAACCATTTGCTCCCAAAACAAAAGGACAGGGATTTGTCCTTTGTCCAAACATGAGTCAGTGATTTCACTGGACTGTGTTATTAAATGTGATTGGAGCGCATAAAAATCCAGATGGAACGTGAAGTGCACATGGATGGATAAGAGAGGACAGGTTGTTAGAAAGTCATTATCTGCTAATGGAAGGGTGTGACTTGATGATGGTTGACAATAAAGATGCTGGTCTCACCTCAAACATTAAACCCTGGTCATTTGGTTTTTAATCAGGGCTGGTATATATAAAAGTTCTAAGAAATGTCAAGTAAAAGCAAATAAGCTAAAACAATAAAATAACTTAGAATCACTTAAAGGCAAGCTTGTAAAAATGTGTCTTAAAAGAGATTTAAAGGAGGAACTGGAATTTGCTGCCCTGATATCTTTCTGATGTCTTTCCTTTTGTCCTCCATTCCTGTCTGTCCTTTTTTTCACTCCTTCTTTTATCTTTTCTTATTCCTTCTTCAGCTGATCTGAAACAAGAAAATTGCCTAAATTAGAAATGCAAGGTTTTCACTTGATTGCAAAACCAAACTCACCCCTTCTAATAAATGCTACACACATTTTGCTGCTGATAATCATTTGCCTTGAGGGAAATTTTGAATGTAGATTTTTACTTGAGTAGTTTTTAACTTTGCCGTTGCTATTTAAGTATTTGAGTTCTTTTGATTTAATTCTTGAATTTATCCCAGACGTTGATGTTATACTATTTTTAATATAGGATTTTCCTATATTATGATGTACATCATCAAAATATTTGATATTGTATGAGTCCCGAAGTCATAACTATCTGGGGTAATTCCTGTGTCAAGCTATGTCCACATGAAGATTAGCTATTATTGCCTCTGAGACTGATCCCATCATGAATTTATTTAGGTATTCCTATATACATTCTTCAGTGGGATATTTGTTGTGCTGATGATGATCCTGTATAAGCTGTAAGGTTTCTTTAGGTCAGTTTAGAGAGACAGTGACTGTCTCATTTACCTTTCACTTGCGTGTGGCATCTGTTGGCAGCTCCCCTATGTGTGTGTTGTGTGCGTGGTGTGTGAGTTGCTGAAGTTTCTGTCCCCAGTTTCCTTCACTTATGATGTGTCTTTTGGCTAAAGGCCTGGTCTGCTTGCCATCTTCATCACTCTCTATTTCTTTTCTTTTTTTTTTTTTTTTTTTNTTTTTTTTTTTTTTTTTTTTAATTTTTCTTGTCTCTAAGCACTTGATTAGCAGTGATTATTTCTGGTTTCTTTTGCTGTGTCAGCTAAGTGACATAGTCGTTGGAGAACAAGTGAAATGGGAGAAAGGGTGAGAGTGAGGTGATTGAATGGAGGGACCATAGCACATGGTCTCCGGTCTGTCAGTGGAATATTACGCACATACTACGCACGGGGAATGCATGCCTATTGCCATGGTTATGTAAAAGCTGATAGGACCACTGACTCATCAATCAAATCCTCTGCTAATCTACTACTGAATCACAGAGCGGTATTTTAAAATTTAGACTGCCCTCAGAAGTTACATCATCGAGAAGCGACAAAACTAGGTTTTAGCTCGGATTCGGTAGTGGCCCTTGGCTTGGCATGCTTGATATAATTTGGCCCTTGGGGAAAACTAGTTGGGAAACCNCGGTAGTGGCCCTTGGCTTGGCATGCTTGATATAATTTGGCCCTTGGGGAAAACTAGTTGGGAAACCCTGGTGTACATCTTCAACGTTTTACTATTTTCCATTAACCATTTTAAATAACCCAGTACTACCTTTGTTTCAAAATCAGCAGAAGGAACTTTGAAGCTTTGGTAATGAATTATAACAGGTTAACAAAAAACAGAAAAACAAAAAAACAAACAAAAAAACAGTATGCCCTGAAAGCAGACCACTCCATTAATTAATAACATGTTCACCTGCTGTAGTAGTAGCTCAAGGCATTTGGACTTGTTGTTTAGTCTTGAATACTGATGATTTGAGAGAGAAGTTAAGGAAACCATCTAAAGGTCACAGTAAGCTTTGCGAGGAACCACAAAGTCAGCTGTGTTTATCCCTTTTCAGAATTCCCAAGATGGAAGGTGGGGTGAAAAGCTGCCTTCAAAAAAGGGGAGTGGGAGGTGTGTGTTTATGATTTCTTTATAAACTCAGTGCAATTAATCATATAAACAAGGTATAAAGACACACTTGTACTTTAGGAGAGAGGAGGCATTATTAACAGGAATTCTGTCTTTTCTGTGTATTTTTATTGTCTCCATGTCATGTGACTATAACCACGTGATTAAACAGGAATGTAAATGGGGATAACAGTCCACAGTGTCACTTTCACTTCTCTCCGTGTATAGACACAAAAAGGAGTGCTTGAGAGAAAAATTAAAACCCTACCTATTGTCACACCTCAACACTCCTGGCCCAATTGCTGGGTGAAGTGGGCTTGCATGACAGAGTCGGATAGTTACAAATTTTGTTGGACAAAGAAAGAAATTGTTTTGGATGAAGCATGCTATGACCTTGAGTCAAAATGAAAAAAAAAATCCTTAACATAGGGGATGGGCTATCATCTCAACCCCAGTGTTATCAATTGCAGAGCAGTTTGCACGTCCATTCATGTGACTCAAACAACTCTCACGACTGCCATGTTACTTTAACAACTCTCACATCACTTCCATGTGACCCAAGGACTCACCTGGCCTAAGGTGTATGTGACTCTGTCTTGGCAAATGCTAGTTTACTGCATACCACTAACTCAGAAGTGTAAAAAAGCTGTTTGGACAAACTCTCAAGACTAAAAAAAAGGTCCTGCTCCCTTGAACTACTACTAGATATCCAATGACCTGGATGACTAGGAAGCTTCGTAGACATACACTCATGCACTCATTCCACATGTAATGTATACCTTCACATAACTAGCAAAGCTGTGTCTCTTACAGATGGCCAGATGTAGTTGGGGACTCAAAGCACCGCAGTCAGTTCCAATTGTTCAAATTGCTGCAATAACATTAACAACACTGTCAATGGCAGTGTTAATGCAAACTTGTCTGGCCTCATATAGTTGTAATGTCCCTATTGCAACAACCGGTCCAGCAGAGGTCATCCTGAGCACAGCCAGACTGCAGACAGCTGCTATTGATCACCGTGCCCTCAGCGAAAACGTTGTACAAACGTTGGTTTGTGACTAGTGCAGCAATCAGATATAATGACAGCATGACGCTCACTTTGTTTTTTTATGACTTTCTTTGAACTCCACTAAAAGTTTGAGTAGTGCTTTTTGTGGCAATTTTTACAGCTCTGTAGCTTATACTTAGGATCGATAGTTTTTAACAGCTTCCTGAATTGATTTTTCTTACAGTGGCTTTGAGGATCATATTTAGTGACAGGATAATACTGCTGCTTCCTTCAACTTGAGACTCGTTTTCTTATGCAGCATAAAATAAGCAAAAGAAGCTGTCATTGCGTGGTTTGGGATGGGTCCAAATTGAACTGTCTTCAACCAAACTGATCTCCAAATGAGACGCCAGAGAAACAAAGGTGCTCGGTCTGAAGGATACAAAGAATAGAAAGCAAACTACACCCACTCAACTACCTGCTACTCCCATCGCTTCTCCTTCTTGCTCCATCAGTGTTGTTGCTATAGGCACTGGACAGTGTGAATGAGTAGGTGGACTGTAGGCAAAAAATAACATTTGAATGAGAAAAGCAGTAAATTTTAATACATTTGGTTAATTAACATTTTTTAATATATGCAAAATACCATTATATACACCATTATATAATTCATAGATTATATGGTTGATATTGTGGAATTTGATCTATTTCCCACACCTAATTTTAAGCACAGTCGATGCTAAGTGATAACATTGAAGACTAAAGAGTCAGTAATGGGAAAATGGTGGGATATAATCAGTACATCAGGATATTAGCCCTTTTTTATCAGCCAATCAGTGTTACCCTTGATACAATGGTACTTCCTCCTTGACGGCAAGTAGTCAATACATTTTTTAACATTATTTCCTTTAAAATATCCCAGTGGAGAAATCATTTGGGAGTGATACCAATAAAACTTCCCTCATTCTGCCTGTAAGAGGTGCTACACCATCTAAACAATTTGATCATTTGACCTTCAGTGGTCAAATGATGTCCCACATGGTCTGAATGTTATATCAGAGAATTTTCCACACTGAGAAGACAATGTCCTGTACGTTTGCATCAATAAATTGCACACAGCACACAATCTGTGATGGTTTAAGAGAAAAGATACTAAAATATTATTGGTGAGTGTAGCTCTCCCTTTCTCTACATCATTTCATCTCTCTTCCTCCTCATCCCTCTATTATTATTAGGTACAAGCATGCACCATGAGGAAAGGTAGTTTTGGTCAGTTTGCAATAACTTGCAAGAATTCTCTCCACCCGAAGCAACTCAGATGGCTTTTTTAGTTCATTTTGCAACACAGAAAAGGCTGGATTTTAAAAATGTTGCAGTCCATATACAAACGTGTAAATGTGAGGCTCCTAGAAAGAGACAAACGGGGAACTGACACTGAAACTTAAAGGACAAGAAAGGCAATTTTTTTCATGTTTGAGCCATATATGCAACCTGCATACACATTACATAACTGACAGCCATTTCCCAAAATGTACTACTGGAGCAGGAAATAGTAGAATTGTTTTTCCTACATCCAGACTGGTATTTGGCAGTTCAGTTAATTCCAATACGCTATAAAAATCAACTTTTAGAGATTTGAAACATGCTTGAGATAAGTTAAACTTTTGAATGCATGGCTTAATTTGAACAAGTTAGTTTGAGAAACAACCAAGACAAAGAAAAATCATAACTTAATTAAAGTCCTTAAAAACAATCTGCAATTATTTAAAATGGTAAGGATATGAGGGAAAAGTATCTCCTTTCAATTTGTCACTGTACATGAGAACGATTTCCTGCAGGTGACCACTTTGGACACAAATACAAATACAACTGAATCTGCTGTCTCAGTTACACAGGATGAGACACTGTAAAGCTGATACTATGAACATATTTATTTCTTTCCTAGTTTTATTTATAATGAATATCAGCTATCATTGCTTTGATTTTTAAAACATATTGTCCATCAAGTTTAGAAAGTTAGGCTTCCCGTGTTGAACAAAAGGAGGAGTGATTAACTCCCTAACAGCTGGTTCTCTTTCTGTCAGTCTCTGTGTGTTTCTTTCCACTTTGTCTTTTCATTTAGCTTCCTGGTGGTCTTACTCCCCGCCATCTTCTTGACACATTAGCATTTTCCTGCTGCGTAGTGTGGAATGTTGGTTATTTTTCTCTGTGTTAAAGAGGCTGTTTCTGATAGTGGATCCTAGTGGTTTTCCACAAAGGAAGCCAATTAGTCACTTTCGCTGCATTTTAGGGCTGCAGATATTTCAGGGAAATTGAGGTCACTTACATGATCTCCAAAAATGTTTAAAACCTGTAAATACAGGATTTACACACATAACACACATAAACACTATTAGTTCCACAGCAGTCTGCAGAGTACCTCATTATCTATGTGTGGTGCTTTTTCAATTGCTCTAACCAAACATTAGCTCCATATTTATTTATGCTGGCATGCATTTGCTCATTAGAAGATGGTCCTGTTGCTGTGTGTGTGTGTGTGTGTGTGTGTGTGAGGTAAATCTGAGTTATGTTTATGAAAGTTTGTTCGAGACTGAGATTCAGACATCATTATTGGTTTAAATGTGTTTTTAAAAGCTCCTACAGAGTGTGAGCTTACAGCAACCTTATAAGGTCACTGCATGCCACACTGCAACATGAGTCTAATAAACTTGTGTACAACAATAAGTTTGTGTGTAAACTGTATGACGATAATGCCTGCTGAACATAGGCTACAATGCAAGTCAAAACAAAACATGCAAGTATAGAACGTCATCGGCATGTGCCATTCTTGAAGAAATTAACGAAGCAAACCGTAGCAGTTGTGGTACTTCTGAGTATGAAAAGACTCAAAAGAAAAGGAGGACAGGAGAGTTTGTGCTGGCTTCCTACTCACCCGGAAGCTGCAATTCCTCCGCCGTTTCTCTCCATGCTGCGATCTTCTTCCAGCGGTCATGGAACTGCTAGAGGAGACATCATATAAACACGGCTTTTGCTGCCACAGCTCAACCAGGTTTTCTTGTTTGTTCAAATTCTGTTTAGTGCCAGATTTCTGTTTTGTCCCAGGCTATCTTTGGTCACAAGACCATTAAATCAACCATCTTTGAACCTGTCTCACAGTCCTAGGAACACCGTTTTGGAGTTACGACCAAAAGATATCACCACTTTTCTTTCACGTTTGTCATCTTTCATCTGGGTAAGCCCAAAATGCACAAACTATAGGGGCTTTAGATACATTACAATGTAGCTGTAGCCAGAATTGCATTGCTAAAATTTACATTGATAGCCAATATGTGTATGTGTACTTCATTTTGCTTGTATGTTTTTTTCCTCAGTCTGTATCTGATATTATCACCTGACACACACTCATAATTGGCAGTTAATTTGCTTTGATTTACCTGTTTACCTGTTGACAGCAGTGTAAAGATCAGGTAGCTGTTTTACACTGTACTGCTTCAACCTCAGTTTATGTCATGCCAGATGTTACACCTTCTCAAAACAATAAATGGCTCACACAGTGACCCTAACATATCAAGGCTGCCATAAAACAGTGTTAACCAGAAAGCATTTATTATAAGGCAAACGCAAACTTACAAAAGGAATACAAAAGGAGTTGGAGGCTCCAGCTAAACCCTTTAAATAAGGATGGAGAGGCTCTAGGCCAACCACACAATGGGCTGTCGGACTCAGGCACTTTCCCCCTTACCTACCAAAACATAAAATAACCAGAACAAAAGGACAAAAAAGTGCTACCAGTAACATGCAACTTCTGAAACCAAAAGTAACTAAATAATTCTAGTAAAGGTGTAGCTAAAGCTGGTATGCTTAACATGGGAGTACAGATGGGACAGGAGAGGTGCAGTGGGGACAGAAAAACAAACAATGGTGAACAACTTTGACAAATGCCTGGCAGATGAGGTGAGGAAGTAATGGCACGTATATGATTCCTCTGTAAGAGATTAAAAAGCCTGCCAAATGGGCGCAAATTCCTGGCAGGAGGGTAGCCCGTACTCCGGGGTCTGAGGAACATTCCTGTCGCATTAAGTGGAAAAAATCTTTGTAACCGATATGTGATGGCTACAAAAGGCCAAATCAGGAGATGGGGATCTCTGCGGAGCTACAGAGCCTCCCAAACTGCATCTGTAGTCTGGAAGCGCAGAGAAACAGACAAACTTTCCTCCTCTCCTGGTGCGATTGTCATGCACCATTGTTGTGAAAAACAAAAGAACTATGAATGGCAGGAAAGGCGGTCCATTTCAGAGCCACCCACATTGTGTCTGTGCGTGCACCAGGCCTAAGAGACTCTCTGGCTCTACCACACTTTGCTTGCCACCTTCCCATTTTTAAGAGCTCCAGGCTTGATTGGCACAGGCACATTTCATCATTTTATTTCATCAGAGTCCCTGAGAGAGGAAAGAATAGACAAGTGACAAAAAAGTAAAGGGCAGAACCACCAGAGGGCCTGTGTTAACACCACATTGCACCAGATTTTTAAAGTTTGAAGATCTGATAGCATATTCTTTTGTTTTCATAATGTCCTATTCCACTAGTGTGTTTTAGGTGTTTTCATAAGTAATTGCCACATCAGAGCAGAAACCTACTTTTAGCTTTGAATGGAGTTAATGCTTTAACATCCCTTAACAGACATTTTAGTTGTCATGCAGGCGATAGAAGTATCTTAACTGTTGAAAATGAGTTTCAAAGCTTCTGTGATAATGGCAAGTAAGCAATTATTGCAATTAGGTCAACTTTAACGCTAGAGAAATCCTTTAAATGGGGACGTTGAGGGGTCTATTTTGAAGCTTTTGCAATGCTTTAATGCAATACATTTATCCATTTCACAGATGGCATATACAGACGGCTTTGTGCATATTATATTTGGTTGTCTGCAAATGCAGATGTATTCCACACAGGAGCAAAAGCAATCACTTCACAAAATCTTTGTATATGTTCATGTGGACCAGGTCACATGGTCAGAAAATCTGAGAGGTGCACGACCATTCGCACAAACGCCCACACAGACATTAATGTGAGTAACTGATGAAATTTACATCACGTTCACCCTTGCTGCTCCGTAGACGTACAAGTATAATCTGGCTTTAAGAGCAAACAGGCCTTTTTTTTTTTTTTTTTTTTTTGGTACTGTCTCTTTAAGACCTCCCTCTTCAAAAGCATGCCCTGTTCTGATTGGCTGACTGCTTTATGCCTGAGAAGCCAAAACCCGCAGACTGCATATGCTTGCTAACCTTGTTCTTTGTAGGTGTGTCTAACCAGAGCAGTTCAGGACTCACTGGATGCATTTCTACAGGCGTCATCCTCAGGTTGTGCAACTTTGACAGTGTTGAACCTCTAATTACTGTATTTAACCATAAAAAATGAGGGAAAATAAGAAAAATCATAATATGTCCCCTTTCAAGCAGGGTGGGGCATTGCATCTTCTACAGAATGTAAAATCCATTCTACAGAACATCCAGATGAAAAATAATATTAACCCATCGCTGAAATGAGAGAGAACCTTCATCATGTCAGTTTGGCTCTTTAAACATGTCTTACACACTAACGTTTGCATCCATTTTTCCTCCTCTCCTCTTCTCTTGCCAGGCCCACGTTTCGTTACTTCACCTGGCATACGTGTGTGTTGGGCATCGTGGGCTGTGTCGTCATGATGTTCCTGATCAACGCCATCTACGCCTCGGCCAGCATCGCCTTCATGCTGCTGCTGCTTCTGCTGATTCACTACCTCAGTCCCACGTCCAGCTGGGGCTATATCAGCCAAGCTCTCATTTTCCACCAGGTCTGACACACACACACACACACACACACACACACACACACACACACACACACACACAAAGTTTAGATGCTACCTTGTCATTACCAGAGCAACTAAAGCTTTACAAGAACATCTACCTCTGCCAAGCAATCGCTCTGTCAGGTTTATAGACACACACAGTCACACACACAGACGTCTTCTCCCTGAGCCAAACACTCTGCATTTAGCAGACAAACACGCATATTTTTCCCTGTCTTTTCTCACACTCAGACACAATACTGCCTTATTATTCCTACAGCAACTATCTATCGCATTTATATCAGCTTTAGCTAGAGACATACGAAAACACAGCCAAAAGCTCTCTGCATTTAGCACACACACACACACACACACAAACACACAAACACACAACACACACACACACACACACTATGTGGCTTTAGATCATCCAACTGTCTCTCCATGTCCTCTATCTGGGAGCCTGTTGCGCTCAAGGAGAAGGGACACTGTTGCCAGGAGGGCCCATTGCCGAGTGGAGCCGTTGCCAAGGCTGCAGGCAGGGGTTGGCGGGGGGGGGTTGCCAGGAGCTTGTCAGGAGGCAGAACATTATTACAACCACTTAACTTATTGCACCTCTCCTCCTGCTCTTCCCTGCTTCTTCCTNCCCCCCCCCCCCCCCCCCTTCTCATTCTCTGCCTCATCTCCTGCTTCTCTCTTCCCAGACAGCAAGTAGCGGCCCAGTCCAATTCAACAATTACACTAATCGGTCTAAGCCATGTGTGTGCATGTGTGTGTGAGCGCATGAGCGTGTCTCTATATCTTCCCATTACACTAATCATCCATTCCAGGACATTCCAGCAGTTGCAAGTGTGGCCGAGTGCCAACTGGGTGACATTGAAGCAGGGAAGGGAGACAAAACAGTTCGCAAAAAAAACAAAAAACGCAGCAAGAGATAACAGGCGAGTGATGACGGTGTTTAGGAGAGAAGGAAAGCAGAGGAAAAGACAAAGCGAGGAGACACTGATGATATCATGGCTGAGGTGGGAGGAAAAGATACAGGCAGAAATATTAGGAGGGATAAGGGAAGAGTGATTGAGAAACAAAGTGATGGATGAGGCTGAAGTGACAGAGATATGATGATAGCCTGATGGACGAGAAGACGGAGGGAAATGGAGATGGAGAGAGATGATTAGATGAGAGGAAGCAGCTGGGCTTCTCCTCTGGGACCTTGTTTTTTGCTGCAATTACTGGAAGTTAGCATAACAACAGCTATGGTGATTATGATAACAATAATGCTGGAAATGGTTAGCTCTTTAGTTTTGATGGATGGGTATACACAGACACACACATGCACGCACACATAACGCTTGGTTGGGCCTTGAGCTAAACTTAGATTGTTTAGGCTGTCATTAAATTTTCTGTGCTTTCATGTAAAAGTAGCCTCTTTTTTAGGCCAAATCACAGAGTTTAGCTGCAACAAAAATCCCTCGATTTTTTTTCCCCCTGCAATTATATATCATTATCTCAACTCTTAAAATATTTTCAAGTGATAATTTTAAGTATTTTTAGTAATTCTTGAAGTGTCCCTCTCCAATATGAAGAGCTACAATTCATTTAAGGAGGTGTATCTCAGCGAGAAAGAGACGCTCACTTTAAATTGCTGCAAATAATAGAGGCTCTGCTCCCTCACCTTGCTGTAATGTGAAGTGATTGGATGATTCCGGTAAAGTCAGTTTCACAAATGAGATTGGATTGTATCCTGTACACACAGTAGCATCGCTTGTCCACTGCAGTTTGAATGAGGGATAATGATGAGTATTAAATCTATAAAAAAAATAATTTTGTGTTAAAGCTAAATAGTAAACTGCAGCTTTAACCTTCTGGAGTCTAAAGGCTTATCTGTAATTTTACTTTACATTGAATTTGGCTTTTTACGGTCAGTGCTACTGTTAAAAAAAATCCTTTACTATACAGGACAATACATTTGTTAATCATAAGAATCAATTAAGAACCAATAACAATAACAAACTGGTTCCAAAAACTTGTTTTTGAATCTGCAAGGGAAGAACTTCTCGAAATTAACAGACAAATTTTGATTCTAGAAAACTGTAGAAAATATAATAAGGTCTCAAAATAATCAGGGAAAGGATTTCTACCAAAAACAAACAAAAAACTAGAAATAAATCTAGAAAAAAGCTACAGTATAAAAATGACTGGTCCAAGAAATAATTACAGAAAATTTGTCGTTTTTGCGGGTTAACAGAAATGTTGACAAGCCAACATTTGTATTTCTCTGTGTTAAAACGATTTTTAAAGTGCAGCTTTTAAAAATAAATGGCAAAAATTACTTGAAACTTCAGAGAGTTTAACATGGCAGACATGTTATTACTCAGCTAATGGTCATCAATTTCAATGAAAGCATAAATTTGTTGAGACTTGATCTAAATATAATATTTTATTCCACGTTTCTTTAATGGCACAGCACCTTTATGCCACCCTCAGAATACAATGTTGGAATCATAATGGTGGTTGTATTATAGCTTAGCAGACACATGCATTGTCGAGCACACAGGTACACACCAGCATTTCCGCACATACTCAGAAACAAACACACGCAGATGCATTTTCAGTAATAACTTCAATGAATGAGTTGTGTATAGAAACACACACACACACCTTGTACTCTTTGCTCCCTGCTACAGTCTCATGTCCTATTGGGTTTTTGATTAGGGATGTAATTTGTTTTTACATAAAAGGACTCCCTGGAATTATAGCACAATGATGCATGCATACATAAGCTAGAGAGAGAGAGTGTGCATGCATGATAAACAGGGACTTGGCACTAAGAGGACATTGGAGAAGCTACAATGAGATGCAATATATAACTGGAGAAATGAAAAAGAGAATAAGGCTAAAAATAGAAAGCACTTCCTAAATAATGTCACCCTCCTGAACCTCTGGCCCCTCCTTCCTCATAGGTGCGGAAGTACCTGCTGATGCTGGATGTGAGGAAGGACCATGTAAAGTTCTGGAGGCCTCAGATCCTGCTGATGGTTTCCAATCCTCGCAGCAGCATGGGCCTTATCACCTTCATCAATGACATCAAGAAGAGCGGCCTCTACGTGCTGGGACACGTCCAGCTCGGAGATCTGAGTAAGAACTCTGAAAAAAGGGTTTAGTTTAGCTTCTCACCTCTTTTAAAGCCTCTCAACACGATGTATTACTTTTTCTTCATGCCCTGCAGCAGCGACTCAGTTGCTTCCTGTTTTTACATGAGAGCTGAGTTCCCTTGGCTGTGAATGATCGGGAAAGCAAACAGCGTTGAGTTCCAAACTTGCTGTTGTCCTTTGCATGATAACATCAGAGTAAAAAGGCAGATTTTCATTCAGAGACAGCTTACTTCTGCACTCATTCTCATCTAAACCTGCTCAGCGTGAGACGTTAATTATGAGGGAAAAAAACTCGGAGATGGGAATTGGGAGTCATTTTTGGATAAATTAGCTTGACATTGATATTTAAAATGGATGATGAGAAAATAATAGCTTCATTTATGTTGGATACCTTTAAACATTACAGCTGCAATTTAAGTAGAATTTCGTTACATTTCTCTTTATTAGGAAAAGTAATGTCATCTTAGCCCCAATTTTTCAACCGTTTTCATATCTGCAAGGTTTCTGACTCAGGTAAATTTTCACCTTGGTACAGTTGGGCAGGTCTGAATACAGCGGTCTTACTTGGTCATGGAACCAAATCAACCACATTGAAACCGGTCACAAAGAAACTCCAGAGTAATTTATTTGTTGTGTGAACATGACCAGAAGTCATCCTGTACCACCTACAAGGTGATCTGTTGATCTTTTGATTGATGTAGATCTGAAGAGGGCCTAAGGCCAACTTATCAAATACTAATAAACTACACCTTTGATTAGCGAAGCAGGTGCCATTTATTTAAGCAGGGCTTAACGTATCAAGCTTATCTACCACAATTTTGGCTTAACACATTGGAGATTAGCGTGGGGTTGAAGCTCCATATGTGCTTCATTCTCCTGTCAAGCTGGCTGGAGTCAGCAAGTGAATTTAGTGAATTCAAATTTGGCATTACGCTTGTATGGTTGTACTTGGTATGTGGCCCAAATAATGACTACGACTAGGAATGCTTTCTGGAACAAATTCTGTTGTTGTTCTACAGCAATACACAGCAACTTCTTCCTGTTTTGATTTTCTCTCTTCAACCCTAAACATTTCTGATCGAGATCGTGAGCATTCTCACTTTGTTGACATATTTTGTTGACTTACTTGAATTTTTTTTTTTTTTTTTTTTTCCCCCGTGTGAAACCAAACTATGCCAACAGTAAATGCAATGAAAAAGACGAGCAGCAGGACTCCAGGTTTGAAAACAATCTTAGTGAGATTTGATTTGATTTATTTGCATATGTAGATATTTATTTCAGCAGGAAGCAGTTCAAATTAGCCTGTGGTAAACTGTACATGGTAGAAGTGACTGAGATGAACATTTAAGGGTTTTCCAGACCAGGAAGTAACAAACAACTGTGGCTACAACACTCTGGTGTCCTCTTTCTTTTCTGCAGAAAAATTACACTTATTTTTTTGAGATGCAATTAGGCTGAGTTAAAGGACCGGGGTCATTGATTGTTTCTTGCCTGTTGGGGATTTTGCCAGGCTTTAGTTATGTTTTGAAGGAAGACAGGAGTTTGACCCTGAACGAAGTCTTCAGAATCCAAATCCTCAGAGCATTTCATACTGAGTAAATAGGTTTGTTTTTTTTTACTTACTGAAGAGCTCTTCTGCCATTTAAATACTGATGAGCCGTTTGGTCTTGAGGAATATGAAAGAGCCTTTTATTCAAACATAATTACACTGAAGTGGAGTTTATTGTTGAGAACTCCCAGCTGCTTCCTCTGTCTTTGAGTTCATCCTCATGTTCTCATACTTGTGTAGCCGACGTTTGCCTGAAACCTGAATCCAAATAATACCCGTTTCCTTGGAACAACACTGTTATGAGTCAGAAGAGATCCCATCATTGCCCAAGTACAAGATGAATTCCTAATGAAGCCAATGGATATGGCCTGTGGACTGCTCTCTCCATACATATTGATGATGTTTTGGATGACTGATTGCCTGTCTGCCTTTATGTGCCTCCCTATATCTTTCTCATTTTAATTTAATTTAAATCGGTCTATGCTGTCTACTCTGGCTTGCGTCTTTCTGTCTCTTGTATCTCTCTCGTGCTCGACCTCTAATTCTGTTTCTGTCCGTTTGACTTCTTTGTTTTGCTTTTCTTTCTCTCACCTTCTTTGAATCCTGATGGGTTTCCATTGAATCATCTGTTCTGACTCTCGTCTTCCCAGATACTTTACCATCTGACCCCCTGCAGTCCCAGTATGACTCCTGGTTGTCCCTGGTGGACCATTTGAACATCAAGGCTTTTGTCAACTTGACGCTGGCTGACTCCGTGCGTCATGGGGTCCAACATCTCCTCTTCATCTCTGGGCTAGGTCTGTACCACCTCATTACCTTTAAGATACGAACTCTGGAAGGAATTTTAGATTACAGCTGTTAATACCTATTCTGATCACTTAACGTTACAACTTTGTTGTCCAGATATTGGTATAGTATTTTAGATATTGATTATTAGTTGCAACTATTGGTTTAGATGATTTTTTTTCCCCCTAAGGTTGTCATTCTATTGATTTTCTCATTTGGGGTTTTACTTGCTTTATAGTTTATTAGGGTACGTTCACACATAGCGACTTTTCCCATGTAATCCTATTAGAGGTTGCCGCTTCTCAAACAGTTCAACTTTTTCAGAAAACTGCTCTGTGATGTCAAGTGGGGTTTTTGTACAAGCTGACCAATCAGCACAGCAAAGAACAGCCTACTCCGGGGACCCAACAGCAACATGGACATCCCTGTTAAAGGACCTGCGATCGTGCATGTTTGGGCCCATCATATACATCTGCATATATGTTAGTCCCAGGAGAAGACAACTTTTACCGAGAAATTAAAAATAATCGTACCTTCTAAATTTGGACATATGTATTAGCAGGGAAACCAGTGAATTTTAAGGTGGGTTTATCGCTTGTACATTTGATTTGACTTGATGAAAGATTAGGGGATTTGGCAGCGAAACCTAAAAAAAAAAAAAGCTAAAATACCGTTTTATGGTTTGGAAATTGTTTGCTAGTAACGTAACATGTATGCAGGTTGTACCTGTATATGTCAGTCTTAAATATGCAAACTTGCCGGTATGGTCCTTTAAGACTGTGGCACTGATGATCTTTTATATGACCACTGTGTCTTCCAGGACTTAATCAAACTGGATCCCCCATTTGAGATTATGAAAGACCTCTTGCTGCTATTCCTCTGAGTTTGACAATGTTGCACTGTTCTCGCCACTTAACATCTCAAGTACAAAAATCCAAAGCTAGCTAGTGAGCAAAATGAATGACAGCAAAAAAGCACTTTCTTCTGATTCAAAAGACACTTTGTGTGAACATACCCTTAATCAGTTAATATTAATGAATGTCCGCTCTCCTCATCACAATTACCCACTCAAAACTCAGCAGGGCTCTAGTTGTTTTCTCACTGTCTTTCTCTCTTCCTGCTTTCCTGATGACTGTCATCTAGATTTCTGGCTAATCATGCCCACTCTTCTTTTCCGTAGCCCTTTCTCTTGTCTCTTGTCTTCCCTCCCAGCTTTCACCCCAGCTCTTATGTTTTTCGCATCTCGTCTTTCTTTCACTTCATCAGATGAAAAGGTCTGAACCTCTGCAGCTCTCCACTTACTTACTTAACAACTCAAATCAATAATAATGCTAATGTCAGGTTGTAGCCTCGTTTCTCTAATTTCTCTTTTTCTGTTCTTTCATCTCCTTCCACTCTTTCTAGGTGGGATGCGTCCTAACACCGTAGTTCTGGGTTTCTATGATGACTGTCTTCCAAAGGACAGGCTGATTGAACCATCCATGTCTACCAGTCAGTCCACGGATCCCTTCGGCCCCTCCCCGGTGTTAGAGGAACAACCCCTCATGTTTCACTTTGCCTCCCTGCGGGGGTCCAGCGACAGACAGGATCTTGACGAATTTGAGGACGGTAAGGCTCTGGGACCACAGGAGTATGTGGCGATTATTGCAGATGCCATGAAGATGCTAAAGAACGTGGTGCTGGCCCGATACTTTAACAACTTTGACCGAGCCCAGGTCCTCTCACCCCCCTCCTCCTCTCCTGGGAAGGGGGCTGTGTATGTCGATGTCTGGCCGGTGAACCTCTTGCGTCCAGACAGCTGCAGCTACGTGGACACTTGCTCTCTGTTCCTGCTGCAGCTAGCCTGCATCCTCAACATGGTCAGAGCGTGGCGCAAAGCCAGACTCCGCCTCTTCCTGTGCGTGGAGGAAGGGCGGAGCCTGAGAGGTTCGGAGGAGAAGTTGGGGCAGCTGCTGAAGGAGCTGAGGATTAAAGCTCACGTCTACCCCGTGCCTTGGGACCAGCAGGTGGCGCTACATTGGCAGCGGCAAGGGGAATGGGACAAGAAACACTCCGCCGACGCCACTAAAGAGGAGAAGAAGCTGAGCGCCAACGAGGTGGAGGAGAGCATCGACGATTACGTCAACAGCTTCCCCAGCAACACCACGCGCCTCTCAGACAACTACCTGTCCGCTGTCAACAGGCTAATCCTGGAACAGGCCCGCCCCCCACCTGCGGTGCGTTTCCTGTATTTGCCCCGCCCACCAGCTGACACCCGTCGTTACATTGCCTATTTACGCCAGCTTGACCTGCTAACTCAGGACCTGGGCCCCACGCTGCTCATCCACGGCGTCACGCCCGTCATCACCACCGACCTTTGAACTCTTTCCTATAAAAAGTTTGCAGTAATTTGCCTTAAATGCTGACAGCCAGGCAGGTTTTCGCTGCTGCCACCAGCTGACAGAGGTTATTAGTGAAGTTTTAAAATGAACGACTTTCAGGCACGTGCACCACAGCGTAGCCGTGCCCCGGTGCTGAACCCATGCTGCTACTCACAAATACAGTCCAACACAAACACAGCACTAAAGATGTAAGACTTGAATTTTACAGCAGCACAAAGACCTTTAAATGTGCTTTGGTTGATTGTTTTCATGCTGGTGCAGCACACATACACACACACACACACACACACACACACACACACACACACACACACACATATACATACATACATACAGTACATATACAGGAACGGAGAGAGAGGAAAACCATAAACAGAAGGGAGTTCAATTGCAGAGAAAAGACGTATTAACACCAAACCCGGTTTTCACCACAACATCACTGATGACGGTTATTTTACCAATAAGCACAAACTAAACACTTGATGGAAACAAGCAGAAATTTTATGCAAAATAACTTAATATAACTTTTAATTATATTTCAATGATACTCCAACCAGTACACACTTTTATTGATGTTAAAAATACAAGTACTGTAGGCACAGTGTATATACAGTTGCTGCAGGTACCTGAAGGCAGCATGACAGATACTTGTGCTCCATCTCCAGACAGCTGCACCAAAAAGATGTGCAGTTATGCAAAATTATTATACATTCAACCTTCTCTCAAGAGATTTTTTTTAAGAGAAAAAAAAATCCAGATCTCTAGATATCTAGATACTAATATAAATGGGATTAATGTGGAAAACTGATACAATCATATAGTTAAACTAGATGATATTAAATGTGACTTTATAAATGATGAATGTAAAGCAAATTAAAAGTGCTCAGCAAAATAAAGTAACAGATTTTCTTTCTTTTTTTTTTAAATGTTATTGTAGGCTGTAACAGAATCAGCAGCTGCACGTAACATTCATCATCGTGTTTGCACGGGAAACATTTCAGTATCTACACAAACACAAATTCAGCTTAAAAAGTCAAACCGTGGCCTTTTGGCTGCAGGTTTGTCCTCCTTCATGTCTGTGAGTTTCCTGCGTATTATTTTCCTGCTTGGTGAAGTCGTCTGCACTCTGCTCTGTGTTTGAGGCGTTTGCATCACTGTGAACTGCACTGCTGTCTTTGTGCTGCTGTGAATCGCTGTATGACTGACACGCGTCCAGCTCTGATGCACTTAGCATGCTAACTTACAGTATATGGAGGAAAGCAGCAGCTGCACTTGGCTACAGCTTCACTTTCAGGCACTTGAAGGCAACTTAAAGGACCATACTGTCCATTTTGCATGTTTGAGGCTAATATATTCAATTTTCATACATGTAACGTTACTGACAATCATTTCCCAAAGGATAAAACCATGTTTCAGATTCCCTGATATTTTGCAAAATCTCTTACTCTTTCAAAATCAAATACTCAAGTGATACACCTGCCTTAAAAATTGATGTTTCGCCAATTGATGTTTTGCAAAATTATGAAGTCAGGATCATTTAAATTTTTCCATAAACGCAGGTCTTCTTTTAGGACTATATTCCCTGGTGGAGGCATACATTCACTCCACACTTTTTATTACGCTTAAACACTAAAATTATGTAACTTCTAAAAAAAACCTGAATACACGTCTTGTTGGTAATGATGGATTACCTATCCCAAGAATGTTCCCAAGAACATTCCAAGTATCAAAAATTGATTTTAATAGCATATCAGAATGAACTGAAACCAATGGCGGTCTGGAAGGTAGGAAAAACATTTTTAATTCACCGTTCCAGTAGTATGCTTTGGGGAATGATTGTCAGTAACATAACGTGTATGAAAATTTAATATATTAGTCTCAAACATGCAAAATGGCTGTATGGTCCTTTAATCCAGTGAGTCAATTTATAAAAATAAGCACAGAACAATCAATTTGTTAAAAATTAATGAATTAAAATAAAAACTGTTCAAAAATGAGAAATTACAGTAAATCAGCACAAAAATAAAGCAAATGCATCACACGTCATCATAGCAGCAGACCTAACTACAGGCAAGTATCAATCAAAAGCATCATCAATAACAGGATTTACATTTACCAAACCCAATAGCCAAACCAAATCTAAATTTGGTGGCTCAGATCCACATAGATGCAAGTTTTGTTTGATGTTTTGTGAGTTCTCATGCTGAGAACGATGATGAATGATCCCATTCCTCATTCAGTCTGAACTGAATTTGGAGTTTTGAAAGTTTTTTTTTTTTTTTTTTNTTTTTTTTTTTTTTTTTTTGGTGTTGTGACCAGTATCCTTAAAATGATCATTCCATATGTATCGAAAGTGCCTTGTTTTTTTTTTTGTTTTTTGTTTTTTTGTTTTTGTTTTGGCCTGGGAATTGAAGTTTGGAATCAGTCCATCACAGATAGAAACTTGGATTGATTTAAACCTTTAAACAGTATTTTACTGGAAATCTGCTTTTCTATTTTAGGAGCGATGCCGCTTAGAACAAAGGAAACAATACTGAAGGGGTGTTTTATTCCAAAAATCTGACATATATTTATGTTGGATATCAGAAACACATTCATCTTTTCCAAATGCACTTTTGTCCACTCTGCCAAACTGCAAAATTATTTTAAAATGTTTACAATGGCTACTTCGACCATCCACTTCCAGATGTCCAGAGGCCCTGAAGGTGACAGGAGATAATACTGTATAGTGTTATTGTTAATTTTTTCCCTCAAGTGACTAATTCACATCTTACGTATGACACCAAAAAATCTGTTTATATGGCAGATATCCATTATTTTGGCTGTCAGGTGTGATATATTAGAAATATTGCTCACAAATATAGAATGCTGTGTGTTAATCATCTGAGTCTAAAGTTACTTTGACTCATTCTTTGCAGATTTTTAGAGACTTTCTTTTATTTTCTAGAATCTTATAGAATCAAGTAGAAAATTGACAACTTTTTTATGATTTATTTTACTTTTTTTTCTAAATGCTTTTTGATTGGATTTTTTTTTCTTGAATGAACATATTTCTTAAAAAATTGATTTGAGACTTCAGAGGGTTAAAGTCCTAATGCTACGTCTTAATGAATGCCAACTGTGTGTGTGTGTGTGTGTGTGCACGAGACACTGGGGGGTAATTCATAAAGTCATAAAGCACGCCGCCAGATTTAATGTTCGGATAAAGGCAAATAGCATCACAACCACTTTCCCTCATACATGGCATTTCAGGTAAACTGTCTTTATCTCGCTGTTACACGAAAACTTAAGACCCGTTTCACTCTGGTGGTAAATTTCTTTGGTGTGATTTTTTTTTTTTNTTTTTTTTTTTTTTTCTCTTAGAAAGCACACTCAAATTACGCACAAATCATTTTATTCCTTTTTTCCTGTCTGGCATCATGTTTGGCTGGAATCCCTCCCAGCATCCACCAGGTATGAGGAGGATCCACTCAGAACACATAAAGACGGACAAACCCACTCGCTAACACTCGCGCCTATAGCCAACTTACTTTTCAACTCACCTGTAACCTGCATGACTTTTGAACGGTGGAAGGAAACCAAAGCAAAAGAAAACCATGCTGACACGTGCAAACATACAAACTCCACACAAAAAAAGACGAAATTAGACTTTTTGAGGGAACAAATCAATAATAGTTTACGATGTCCCCCAACACCCTCTGGGCTCAAAAACCATTAATTTATTGTCAGTTTTTATATTTTTTTAGCTACTCTGTGATTTTTAGAATTGTTTGAATTGCTAAAGTTTCTCTGCAGTGTTTTTAGTTTTCGTCTTATCTGCTCTACAGAACATCTGCTACCCATATATTTGCTGCATTTAATATTTTACCTGCATATTTTGTATTTCCATCCCTAAGCCACTCATGATGTAATATCTACCCTCCACACCTGCAAAAGTAAAACTTTGGGATCCCAGCATAAAATGTCTACAGAGAAAAATCTACTCATCCTGACAATCCTCATCATTCTCTGAGATTTCAATTTGTCTAATTTCAGTGGAATCCCAGTGGAATCTTTCTTTTTTTTCCCATGGAACGCTGCTCTATTGGACACTACAGCAAAACAAATCTGCCACACTATATTTCTGTTTTTCTTCTTGTTTTATTGAAGAAATGAAATGATTGGTGTTTGAATCACTGCTGAAATCTGCAAAGTATACAGTATGTATCCACGCTGTAAACCGCAATGACTGAACAAATAAAAGTTTGGATTACATCTCCTTTGTCCGTCCTCAGAAATCCTCATGCAAAAAAAAAAAAAAAAANAAAAAAAAAAAAAAAAACAGATCAAACTCCCAGCCGCTCAGGGCGCCTGAATGCAGCAGAAACCATTTTGTTTGTGTCCTTTGCACTTGATTCATTGAGGTAAACTTTTGGAATAGAGGGTGAGATAGCTCAGCAGCTCAGGCAGAAAGATTTTGGATTGTGCCAGCTGGCCAAATTACACCGTCTCCCACCGTCCCTCTCGCTGCCAACCGACCACAAATGGATTCCATCTCCACTCAGAGGTGAACAACAGATTGGAGAAATAAACCCAAATAAACATCCATATCTGTTCAGGAGCGCCGAGCTGATATTCATCACTGAGGACTAGACCTGTGTATGTGTGTGAGTGTGTGTGTGTGTGGGTGGGTGTGGGTGTGTNATCACTGAGGACTAGACCTGTGTATGTGTGTGAGTGTGTGTGTGTGTGGGTGGGTGTGGGTGTGTGTGTGTGCATGCAGAAATAGTTGCACGGGATAGATTTTGTGATGATCGCAGTCATCTTTATGTATGTTTTGCATCCATATAGATGTTTGGAGGCTAAAATCATTTTTTGATATTTTACTTTCCATTGAATTTGACTTTTTATTTGCAACTAAAAAAAGTTGCATTGTAATAATAATAATAATAATAATAAATCCCTGATTAGACAGGATGACAGAAAAAAAAAGGGGGGGGGGGGGGNCATTATTTCGAGTTTTCAAACTGGCAAATTTGCAAGTCTAAAAACTCGCAAATTTGCAGGGTTTTTTGTGAGCACATGACATTAAATTTTGCTTTTCCTTCGGATTTGGCAATATAGAAATACTTGTGCTTTTAGGACAAAATCATCGAATTATAAGCATATGGACTTTTAAAACTGGCAAATTTTCGAGTTTAAAAACTTGAAATAATGCCCCCCCCCCCCNAAAAAAAAAAAAAAAAAAAAAAAAAAAAATCAAATTGATGGGTGAAAATTCTACAGTATTAAAGGACAAAAATGAGAGGTTATAAAAATGCATGGGGAAATTTTAAAAACTGATTGACAATTATTCAAAAACCTCATTCATTATATTTATTTACTAGAACATTCAAAATTTCGAGATTTAAATAAAAATACAAAATCTATTTTTTTTACAGTGCAGCTTTTTAATGCAGCAAATAAAAGCCAAATTCAATTAACAAAACAAACAAAAAAAAAAACCTATAAGTTAATAGGTGGCGTCACATGGTTACACACAGTGCCTCCAGAAAGTTTTCAGACCCTTGCACTTTTTGCACATTTTATTGTGTTGTAGATTTAATTTTAAATTGATAAATTTGCCATTTTTACCCATTAATCTACACTCAATAACCAATAATGACAAAGTGAAAACATGATGTTAGAAATTTTTGCAAATTTATTAAAAATCAAAAACTGAAATCTTTAATTTCCAGACCCTTAATTCAGGACTTTGTAGACCCCCTTTGGCAGCAGTTACAGCTGTGAGTCTTCTTGGTTCATCTCTACAAGCTTTGACACCTGGATTTTGGCAGTTTATCCTGTTCTTCCTGCAGATCCTCTCAGGCTCCATCAGATTGGATGGAAGCATCTGTGAACTTCCATCTTCAGGTCTCTCCTCAGATGTTCTGTGAGGTTTAAGTCTGGGCTTTGGCTGGAGTCGAGGACAGTCAGAGACTTGTCCTGAAGCCGCTCCAGCGTTGTCTTGGCTGGATGCTTCAGGTCATTGTCATGCTGAAAGGTGAACCGTCACCCCAGTCTGAGGTCCTGACATCTGGAAAAGGTTTTCTTCAAGGACCTCTCTGTATTTGGCTGCATTCATCCTTCCCTCAGTGGTCAGTCTCCCTGTCCCTGCTGCTGAGAAACGCCCATAGCATGATGCTGCCACCACCATGCTTCACCGTAGGGATGGTAATAGCCAGGTGATTGGTGTGCACCAGACCTATTGCTTGGAGTTCTGCCCAAACAGTTCAATTTTTGTCTCATCAGACCAGAGAATCATGCTCATGCTCTCAGAGTCCTTTAAATGCCATTCATAGACTTTTACTCATGAGTGGTTTCTGTCTAGCCACTCTACCATAAAGGCCTGATTGATGGAGTGCTGCTGAGATAGTTGTCCTTCTGGCAGGTTCTGCCATCTCTGCAGAGGACTTTAGAATCTCTCTTAGAGTGACCGTTGGGTTCTTGGTCACCTCCCTGACCAAGGCCAGAATTGAGGGAAGGATGAATGCAGCCAGATACAGAGAGGTACTTGAAGAAAACCTTTTCCATATGTCAGGATCTCAGACTGGGGTGACGGTTCACCTTTCAGCACGACAACGACCTGAAGCATCCAGCCAAGACAATGCTGGAGCGGCTTCAGGACAAGTCCCTGACTGTCCTCAAGTCCAGCCAAAGCCCAGACTTAAACCTCACAGAACAGAACATCTGAGGAGAGACCTGAAGATGGAAGTTCACAAATGCTTCCATCCAATCTGATGGAGCCTGAGAGGATCTGCAGGAAGAACAGGATAAACTGCCAAAATCCAGGTGTCAAAGCTTGTAGAGATGAACCAAGAAGACTCATAGCTGTAACTGCTGCCAAAGGGGGACTACAAAGTCCTGAATTAAGGGTCTGAATACTTATGGAAATNTAGCTGTAACTGCTGCCAAAGGGGGACTACAAAGTCCTGAATTAAGGGTCTGAATACTTATGGAAATTAAAGATTTCAGTTTCTGATTTTTAATACATTTGCAAAAATTTCTAACATCATGTTTTCACTTTGTCATTGTTGGTTATTGAGTGTAGATTAATGGGTAAAAATGACAATTTTATCTATTTAAAACTAAATCTACAACACAATAAAATGTGCAGAAAGTGAAGGAGTCTGAAAACTTTCTGGAGGCACTGTATCAGTGAGGTAAGTGTGGTAAGAGAATTAAATTTGGGATTTGGAACATTTTTCAGGTTGAAACAAAAAGCTGCAGGCATAAAAAAAACAAAAACCCTGAGATGGTGAATGAAAGGGGAGAGGGGTGCAATGAAGGAGGAGAAGTGTTGGTCTGGAGGGTTTGCCTGTGTGTGTGTGTGTGTGTGTGTGTGAGAGAGAGAGAGAGAGAGAGAGAATAATGAAAACTGTTGCACTGTGCCTGCAAGTCTAAAATTCAAACTCTGTCATGTTTGCTGATCAGAGGAAAATCTTGTCACCCACACTTTTACCATGTGTCATCACCCTGACCACCAGGCTCGCCACCAGCACACACACACACACACACACGCACACACACAGTCATAATTCCCAACACACTTTTCACTTCTTCTCATTCCTTCCATCTCCATATCCACTTAATTTTACATAACGTGCAGAGTGCAGGAGTTGTCAGATGGATGGGAGAGAGGGATGGGGGGATATATGGAAAGGATGGAGGAGAGGAGGGGTGTGTGATGTCAGGTGGAATTTGGTCATGCTGACAGAGACTAGATTACTAATTAAAGTGTGTGTATTGGTGTGTGTGTGCAAGTGTGTGTGTGTGTGTGTGTGTGTGTGTGTGTGTGTGTGTGTGNTGAGAGAGAGAGAGAGAGAGAGAGAGAGAGAGAGAGAGAGAGAGAGGCCAAACAGACCTCTGGCTCAAACCTTTGCTGTGAATCATGCCTGCATTCAAATATTGTGTGTGTGTGTGTGTGTGTGTGTGTGTGTGTGTGTGTGTGTGTGTGTATGTGTTCAGATTGACAATGTAAAGATGCTAAAACATTGGAAACTGCAGGCTGACACACATGACCACAACAGATTTCTTACACTGCTAAAATGTCAGGGTTCCTTTTTCAGTGCCATAGTTTCATTACCGTCCCGCCTACATGCTAACACGTGTTAGTGGGTGAAACATTGAATTTTAAGGAGGGTGTATCACCCGAACATTTGATTATGAAAGAGTAGGGGATTTAACAAAATGCCAGGAAAACTAAAATACAGTTTTATGTTTTGGAAAATGGTTGGTAACATAACGTGGAAGCAGGGAGTATTTAACTGGCTTAAACGTGCAAAAATTGCTGGTATGGTCCTTTAAATGAGAATTGTGTGAAATAGAGGCAAATCAGATACATGCCAGCTTGTAATATATCAATATCAACAATTCAGAGCTTAAAATTCTTACTTTTTTGCAGAGAAATTGCATTGTAAGGTGTTTCTCTTATTTTGTCCACCTTTTTTACATAATGTATATGAATATGAACCTCTTTATGTAAAAAAAAAAAAAAAGTTGTCTTATTGCAGTTTCCAACAAAAAAAAAAAAAGTGCTGTTTTGATTTGGTGGGAACATGCATTTGTTTAGTACTGTGAGTATTCATGCAGAAATATGTTGTTATGTGACCATTTCACACAGCTAAAGGAAACAAATGCACACACACACACACACACAGGGGTAGCACGGTGCTAGCAGCACATGCTGACTCACACTGTGCTGCACGCCGTGCTCTTGAATATGTATGGTGAAACTGCATGCAGAGCCACAGGTGCAGCACATTTTCTTATTTAGAATTCTGTTTAATGTTTGAAATCCACTGTGGGACGATTGTCATTCATTTCCACATCCAGGCAGGAAAGGATGAGGCGCGAAGATGGAAGCCGAGCGACCGAATGTCATTACATTTTCAATTCCTCGTCCCGCAGAGAAACTTGGCAACATTTGGTTTGGTGAGAGGAAAAAAGGAGGAAACCAAATGACACGAAATGGAGTCATGTGAGCTGCTCCAGATGCTGTGCTGAAGCCCACCGTTTTATTATATTAAGTGTGTATCCCTACATTATTATATTAAGTGTGTATCCCACCATTATAATACTGTGTATGCTCCAGTATTATTTTAAGTGTGTATCCCTCCATTTTAATATTAAGTGTGTTATTTGAAGTGTGTATTCCTCCAATATTATTTTAAGTGTGTATCTCTCCAGTATAATATTGTGTATCCTCCATTAATATTTTAAGTGTAATATTTTAAGTGTGCATCCCTCCATTATTGTATTGTGTATTCCTCCATTATTATTTTAAATGTGTATCCCTCCATTATTTTTAAATGTGTATCCATTATTATTTTAAGTATATCCCTAAATATTGTTTTAAGTGTGTATCCCTCCATTATTATTTGAAGTGTGTATCCCTTCATCATTTTTGGTCTGCACACAGAAGGTATGGAGCCCTCCTGGACGGAAAAAAAAGGAAATCATGTTGTTTTGTTATCATTTTGTTCCGTTTTAGTTAAATCATGGTCACGTTTTACCAAATTTGTTATTTTTGCNCCCCCCCCCCCCCCCCCGTGAAAACTGTGGTACCTAATAAAACGTGGCCATGATTGAATTAAAATGAGGGAAGTGATGGTAAAACATCCACATGTATTAATTTAGTGTGGGAGTGATGTGGTCACGACATCCTTTGTTTTTGTTTTTTTTTTTTTGNTTTTTTTTTTTTTGTTTTTGCCCAGATGTTATATTAGAGGCTCTGAAAGAAGTACCATACTCCTGTTTTACCCATGGCCATCATGTTCAGCAGCAGCATTTGTACACTGAACTCAAATCGTGAGTGTGTGTGTGTGTGTGTGTGTGTGTGTGTGTGTGTGTGTGTGTGTCCTTGCTGATTGTGCTCTGAAAAGCCTGTGTGTCCCTGAGTGGAGCAAATGAATGGTGCTATTGCTTTGGCAGCTTCTGTATTAATTCTATGTAATTGAAACAGGCTGTGTAAACCAACTTTGTGCCTGTGTGCCTGTGTGTGTGTGTGTGTGTGTGTGTGTGTGTGTGTGTGTGTGTGTGTGTGTGTGTGTGTGTGNGTGTGTGTGTGTGTGTGTGTGTGTGTGTGTGTGTGTGTGTGTGTGTGTGTGTGTGTGTGTGTGTTGGTAATGATTACTCCATCTCTCTTCCTCTATCACTCATTTTAACATCTGTTTCCCTCATTTTTTGCTCCCATTCACACTCCATTTATCTACCAAAGCTGCCCACTCCCTCTCTCTCTCTCTCTCTCTCTCTCTCACATACACACACACGTNTTTTTTTTTTTTTACCTTTTCTGTTGTCCATCACTTAATCTTCTCGGTTTGTTTTTCTTAAAAGTGCTATGTGTTGCATTTTAACATTGATGTATCATGAATTCGTTGATTTTGAAATATTAAGTTAAAATGAGACCAACCCTTGGTCAGCCTGCAGGTAGATACATAAATAATTTACTGTCCTTTCAGAAATTGTTTCTGTGCTTGTGGTAGCTTACAATTACATAAAAGACATGACAGCATCACAAACAACACACACATCGTGATGTCACAGCATTTTACTGTGAGCCGTCCAGTTTAGATTCAGAGGGAATCCTGTGGATTTATAATACAACAGGGAGAAAAAAAACTCCATCAGTGTTTTTGCTCTTCAGTGTTACAAGCCAGCGACGTGAAAAAGATACCGTGATGTTTAAAAGAAAGACTGTAGTACATTTCTACTTAATCCTGCTGTATGTGAGGCACAAAGTGGGAACAATAGCAGATGTTCCCAGATGTTTTGCTGGATGGAATTTCTTGCCTTCTCAGCCAGTTTTCCTTTACTGGACTTGGGAGTAAATAAGCAAGTTTAAAAAAAAAAAAAAAAAAAAAAAAAAAAANTTTTTTTTTTTTTTTTTTTTGCTAAAGAGTAGAAACACTGCTCCTTTGCCAGCTGAGGTGGTTCAGGCAACTAATCAGCATGCTTCCCTGATGGAGGAATTCCAGGTACCATTAAGCTCGACTATAAGCCGATCTCATGTGTAAGCCTGCACCCTGATTTTGACCTGCAAATTTAGATTTTTAAAGAAACCCAAGTATAAGCCGACCCTGATCAATTTATTTGTTTAGCAAATTACCTGTTTTTCTGGGTACTGTCATAGTATTGCTGTGATTTTCTGAAAATAATCCATGTACCAGTAAACATGATATTTATTTCAGCAGCTGATTACTGTAACTGACATTAGCTGACATTAAGTTTTCCGGACTCCTCTTCCTTGTATGAATTGCCAAACAGTTCACTCCAGTCCTGCTCTGTGTAACGTGTCTTGACACATTACGATGCTCTTTTCCTCTTCTGAGTCCGTATCATTTCCATTCTGTGTTGTATCTTATCTCAAGCTTCTTCCTAATAAAGCACAAAACATGTTGAACCAGACTACCAAATAACGGTACCGTACCGGTATATGAAACAGCACTTTTATAAGGTCGTCTCTGATTGGCCCATTCTTTTGTTTTTGACCAATCACAACAGGCTTACTGGCCACCAGTAAGTGCATGATATTTTTATTTAAATACAGGATTTAAAAAAAAATTCTTGACTTTGCAAGGTAGGGCATTTGTCAACATCTTTTCCTGTTTTTTTGATAACAAGAACACCAATCATAATGAAGAAAATCAGGGAGATTTATCCTATGATGGACTATCAACAGGTACAGTTTGGTTCAGATCCAGTTGATTTTCATCTGAAGGATTAAAATACGTTTATGGCATTACTGTCCTTTAACAAACAAGTCTAGAAACATGTTACTACCACCATCCATCCATTTTCATCCACTTATCCAGGTCTGGGTCACGGTGTCAGCAGACTAAGCAGACCGGCCCACACTTCCCTGTCCCTGGCCTGTCCCCCAGGAGGAGTTAGAGGACAACCCCAAGGCGTTCCCAGATCAGCCAGGAGATATAATCCCTCCAGCATATCCTGGGTCTTCCCCAGGGCCTCTTCCCAGTTGGATGTGCCTGGAAGACCTCCCTAGGGAGACAACCAGGGGGCATCCTTACTAGGTGCCCGAACCACCTCAACTGACTCCTTTAGACATGAACGAGCAGCGGCTCTACTCCGAGTCCCTCCCGGATGTCCGAGCTTCTCACCCTGTCTCTGAGAGTGACCCAGACATCCTAAGGACGAACCTCATTTCTGCCTCATGAATCCGTGATCTTACCCTTTCAGTCACTACCCAGAGCTCATGACCATAGGTGAGGTTAGGAACGTAGATTGATCGGTAAATTGAGAGCCTTGTCTTCTGGCTCAGCTCCCTCTTCACCATGGTGGTCCGGTACAGTGTCCGTAAAACCTCAGACACCACACCAATCTATCTATCAACCTCAC
The DNA here is from genome assembly GCA_014773175.1 of Lucifuga dentata. Taxonomy (NCBI): domain Eukaryota; kingdom Metazoa; phylum Chordata; class Actinopteri; order Ophidiiformes; family Bythitidae; genus Lucifuga; species Lucifuga dentata. The sequence goes on along the minus strand of VXCM01002809.1, from coordinate 34,410 downwards.
GCTCCATCTTACCCCCACTCATGAACAAGACCCCGACTACCACTAGTGCATATGATACTGATCCAGCAACAGAAAACAGTTCTGACGTTTTGTTCAGCAGTTATTTGGATATAAATCCAGAAGAAGACATCCCCAAAAGCATTGCACAATGAATTTACATGATAAATCTTTTATACTTGTATTTTTAAGGTAACGATAGTAAAATTCTGACTTCAAACTGGTAACAAAAAAAAAAAAAAAANAAAAAAAAAAAAAAAAAGTAAAACCAAAGGAGGTAAGATATTTAGATTATTATTTGTTGTATCTTGTAACACCCCAAACTGAAACTCTTCCTTCTGAGATCTTCAGCATCTGCTCACACCACAGTGATTCTTATCAGTCTGCTGATCATAGAAAAGCAGAATTAGTGGGAAAACACACGGCTGGGTGTTTGTCTCCATTAATAGTCTCTAAATCAGAGCTTTGACCCAAATGAGGAAACAAAAAACAAGTTAATAAACCCCATCTGCTTTACTCTTCAGTCTGGCTGCTCGTCATTACCTCTCCACCTCTTACTCCACCTCCTGTCTTTTTGTTTCTGTCACTTCAACCATTCCATTCTGTCAAGAAAAATAACCACGTCTATTCAGCGATGGAGATAAAATTAGCCTCTCTACCTCTTCATCCCACCCACTCCTATTTAAGCCTAATGGAGAACGCCCTTTAGCCTTTCTGGGAACAAACAAATCATGTCTTTGCAGGAAGTCAAGATGAGAGAGATCGCATGAGGTGTTAGAAGGAGTGAGACGGTTGAGTGAAATTAGCAAAGCAATGTGTATTTGTGTTAAAGTTTATAAGTGTGCGTGTGTGAGTGTTTATGTGTTTACAGCTGTAATTAGCACATAATGCCATGAGTAAAATGCTCAGGCCAGCCAGGCAGAAGAAATGGACAAGTAATGGAGTGTTAGCTACGCATAAGCACACCCTCAGGGTTCATTTAACACCATCTACACACGCACGCACGCACACACACACACACACACACACACATACTTGTGGGTGCTTTCTAAAACAGAGACACCAAATGTCACGCAGGTTACTTTAGTAGAAATGGCTGAACGTGGTTTAGTTCAGAAGCTGAAAGGAAACTTGAAGTTGTGTAAATTATTGCTAGAAGCTATAAGTAAATGTGTGGGAAGGCCTCAGGCTGTAATCTAGTATGTTTCATTGATCCATATTTCTATGAAAGTTCTCAATCATCCTAGTTTGTGGATATCTAGTAGCACTAGTTCAAAGCAACTGCACTGTCCTTTATTCTTTAGGATATGTCACCATTCTTCTTCTTTAGTTCTGAGTCAGTGGTGGCCATAATGCACATTATCAGCTGCAGAGCAGATTATAACGTGCATTCTCTTCATGCAACTATTCATATAACTGTGTTCATATAGCTATTCATGTAACTCTAAAGACTGCCAACAACTCTCATGGGGGCTTCACATCACTCCCTAGAAATCGCCTTGCACAAGTTGTCATGGCACCCAAAGAATAAATGGCTGTTTATTGCCACCACTGACTCAAAAATTAAGAAAAGCTACTTGGATGAGTTTTGAAACATCTAAACAACAGATCCTGTTGCCTTGAACTGCTATGACTGCATATCTGTCCATTCAGTTTCTACCACCTACAGGTATCGAGGTCCATGTCATGGAGGCAACAAGCGTACGGCTACGTATTCCTGGAGGATCATGGAGGAGAAGCAGGTGGAGTTGCTGCTGTAACGGGAGCCTGTTATCACACACTAACATGTCTATCAGTATGTCTGATATATATATCATATGTCCTCCATTTTTATTTACAGAGAGCTTCATCATGTTGATCACTTACATCATTCATATGCAGACAAGGTGGAACGTTACGTCGGAGTTGGAATGGGAAGAAAGATCCGATCTGTGTATTTAGACAGCAGTCACATTGGCAGATATCTGATATGTATCCAATTTATTTCCACATATGCAAGATGCCCAAATCGGATCTGAGCGTATCTGATTCCATGTCGCTTTTGACCTTTTACATCTTCAGAAAGCATATCCAATACGTGTCACATACAAGCAAAAGATCGTAATCAGGTCACATACGTGGTCGTATAAATCTAGCCTAAATTCCCTCCTGATGTAAAGCTCCTCATCCTGTCCTGAAGGCTGAGTCCCAACACCCTACGAAGGAAAATCATTTCATCCACTTGTATCTGCAACCTCGTTCTTACATTTACTATCCAGAATTCATGACCATAACAGCTTTGTCTTTGGGCTCAACTCCCACTTTACCACAACAGCTTGATATACTGTAACACCTGATTCATGACTGATGCAGCATCATTCTGCTCTATCCTACCCTCACTCATGAACTGGCAGCAAAGTTCAATCCTTGCTTGGATGTGACAATCCACCATTTTCCTGCAGAGTACCATGATCTCAGATTCTGATGTGTTTACCCTCATTTTAGCCATTGCAGCAGCTGGATCATGTGGAAAGTCTGAAGAGCATAAAGAATCAATGATCTGTAAAATCTTCAAAAATCAATTCTGAAAAGTTTCCAATATAAAGATACTCAAACTGATGTTGCATTTTTATAGACAGTAAGTACAGAAAAAACAGAACCAGCATCACCTTACTGATGTGCTTTGGTTTGGTAAAAAGGAGGAAAAAGTCACAAAGTTTGAGTTCTCAAATTCAGAGAAAACGAAACTGTCTAACATCAAAGAGTTGCTGCGTTCATGTAGGGACACATTCCACATTCTCACCTTTAGACATCACCATGGTTACATTTTTGAGCTAAAAATATTCAAAAAGAAACATGTAATCACTCACGGCCACATGTCAAACCTGTGCATGGTGGCTGGTTAATGGATAGAGCCATCATTTGTTGGAAAATACAAGGTCTGAATATAGACAAATGGGTTTATATTTGCTGAGAAACCGGTAGACTGATGTGCCCCGACATTTTCACGGCAGAGTGTGTTATTCTTTAGCCCCTGTGGAAAATGGTCAATCATATAAAAGCCAGTGGTGCACAGCGCAGGTTATACTGGGAATAGGAAGGAAAAGAACTGAGCAAAACTGCGTGGGTGTGGAGTGTAAAATCAGCGAATGGGACAGAGTGATGTGGACAGAAGAGATTTGGAAATGAGACGGGACATCATTTTAACATCTGCCTTTCTGCACTGAAGCCTGATCTGCTCAGGCAGACAGCAGTGAGCTCAGATCTCCTCTCTAACAGATGGATTTAGACTTTTAGACTCAGACGCTTGGCAATATTCTGTGCTTCAGGTGAGATTTTAGACTTTTGTATTGAATCATGTGTATCGAGCCAGTCTTAGGATATGAAAAGTTGATGCATAAATGGAATTTTCTTGTTTTTTAATTAGTCAATCCGCCCCCATATTTCAGGGCCCCACCTGCATGGTTCTAGCCTTAAGGCTGTAAATTGTGTATATTTCTCAATTAACTGTCATGAAAAGAGGTAGAATGGTGAGGAAAGTGCCATAAAGTGAGGTGGGATGTGACAGCAGCTGAACCCATACTGTCACATTATGCTTCTGCAGTGGAGAATTGAGCCAGTAAATAACAGACGTGTTACCTTTACCCAAAGCCTGTCTGTCTGTGTGTGTGTGTGTGTGTGAGAGAGAGAGAGAGAGAGAGAGAGAGAGAGAGAGAGAGATGTGCATATTGACTATTGCAGACTGCAGTAGTCAGTAAACTTGTGTGTATGAGGGTTGATCCGTGCCACACAGCACAAAGATGTCTTGAGGTTAGGACAGTTGCTATGCAATCGATGTTGCCCACTTTCTCACTTTCGAACTCTATGTTGGTCTGTGCCAGACTTACCACATCGATATGAGCAAATATCGTCACACAACCACGTTTTCTCATTCATAAACTCCAGTTCTTGGCAACTTTTAGCATTTGCCTTGAAGTAAGCCAGTCTGGAAGGTAGGAAAAAGTATTCTACTACTTTCCCAATATAGATAATCCATATACTGTAAGCCCTGATCCTGATAAGTTCATTTAACTTTAAAAAAAAAAAAAAAAAAAGCAGGGTAACTAGTTGCCCTAAAAAAATTAAGTTATGCATTGTTGAACAAACAAAAAAGTATATGAACCTAGGATTCTCAATAGAAAAGCCTCAAATTTTTAGGTGCAATGAACTAATATTGCATGGTTAGAATAACTATAGAATAATCATCACAGCAGCACCATGTCTAGGATATGATTAGGATTTTTGTTAAAGTAACTTTATTTAACTGATCCAACATGGAGCTGCACGGAAGACAATGTACAGTATGTCTCCACCAGAAAATATAGTCCCAGGAGAAGACGGCTTTTACAGAGAAATTAAAATGGCCGTGCCTTCTACAATCATGCAAAAGTGTTAGCAGGCAAAACATAAAATTTTAAGGTGGCTGTATCACTTGAACATTTGATTAAGAAAGATTAGGGGAATTTGAAAAAGTAACAGGAAATCTAAAATATGGTTTTAGGCTTTGGAAAGTGTTGTCAGTAACATAACATATATGCAGGTTGTATATATTAGGCTCAAACATGCGTGATCGCTGGTATAGTCCTTTAAACGGTTGAGAGAAGAGTTATTTTCATTTGTTTGATATGTATGAACTAGGAAGGTGGTGAAATCATTATCGACCGATTTGATGTCTGCAGAAAGGAGATTTGCATCCTTTTTTTTTTTTTTTTTTNTTTTTTTTTTTTTTTTTTGCACACAGGTGTGAGCACACCATTCCCTCCAGGTGTCTGCAGGATGATCCTGCATAATGTTTCTGAACTGTGATGGCTGTGAGGAGTTGTGGAAATGGCTTTACTGGTGTTCTTGTTGGTGATTCTGCACCAGCACCTTCCTTCCGTGCAGCTTTCATGCAGCGATCCGGATTTCACTTAATTTGCTGTAGAAATTCATAAAAGAAAAGCTGCTTTCTTAAAATCATAAAACCTGCAAGGAATTCAAAGATTACTACTTAATGGATAAAGTAAGGATTAGGTTTATCTTTGAGTAGGAGTGTGTTAAGGCATATAATGTAGTAGCATATAAACACACACATACACACACAAAACACCATGGATACACACACTTTTACTACACACCTCACTTTTGTTAAAAATTTTACATATATATCATAATTATTCCCACTATTACCGTTCCTGCACTTTCTCCTCTCTCTCTCTCTCTCTCTCTCTCTCTCTCTCTCTCTCTCTCTCTCTGTTTGTGTGTGTGTGTATGGTGACAGTGTTTAAAAGTGCATGAGTTTTTCAAATTGTGTGTGTGTGTGTAATTTAGTATGTATGTTTAGTTTCAGAGAGTGCTGAGAACATTCAGACTGAAGTTATTTGGCTTCTACAGAGGAAAAACAGTGTGTGTGTGTGTGTGTGTGTGTTTGTGTGTGTGTGTGCGTGTGTGTGAAAGAGAGGGAGAAGGAAAATAAAACAACAGATAGGAAGAAAAACAAAGGCTCCCCTCTGATTGAATCTGTTGAGGCGTGGCATTGAGATAGATCACAAACAGAGGTGTGTGTATGTGTGTGCATGTGTATGTGTTTGTGTGTATAAAAAGATGGAATTTTACCTCTATATCTGGAAGACGTGTTGTGTTTATATGTGCATGAATCTGCGGTGTGAGTGTGTGATAAACACAAGTGTACGCATCATCATTCATGCAGCCTGGTGTGTATGTGATTAGATATTTTCTTGGTGCTGCAGTGTGTGTGTGTGCACATGATTAAATGCAGTTTGAAGCTTTACGCTACGCTGCATTCTGGACTCTGCAGTCACAACAACAACATACACACACACACACACACACAGGTAGAGAGAAAACAGCACCAAGTCCAGGACATTTCCACATTGGCTTTAAAGGACCATACCACCCCTTTTGCATGTTTGAGCCTAATATATCCAATTTTCATACACATAACATTACTGACAATCATTTCCCAAAGCATACTACTGGAATGGTGAATTAAAAATGTTTTTCCTACCTTCCAGACCTCCATTGGTTTCAGTTCATTCTAGTACACTATTAAAATAAACTTGTTGATACTTGAAACGTTCTTGGTATAGGTAATCCATCATCACCAACAAGACGTGTATTCAGGTTTTTTTAGAAGTTATGTAATTTTAGTGTTTAAGCTCAATAAAAAGCGTGGAGTGAATGTATGCCTCCACCGGGGAATATAGTCCCAAAAGAAGACCTGCGTTTATGGAAAAATTTAAAGGACCATGACTTCATAAGGCTGTGTAACTATTAGCAGGAGAAACATGGATTTTTAAGGTGGGTGTATCACTTGAATATTTGATTTTGAAAGATGAAGAGATTTTGCAAAATATCAGGAAAGCTGAAATACGGTTTTATCCTTTGGAAAATGATTGTCAGTAACATAACATGTATGAAAATTGAATATATTAGGCTCAAACATGTAAAATGGATGGTATGGTCCTTTAAAGGAGCAAACAGAGGTTTTGGAGTTAATTTTATCAGTAAAGATGCGATTCAAAGACAAAAACAAAAAAAAAAAAAAAAAANAAAAAAAAAAAAAAAAAAAAATGTAAACGCAGAAATCCATGACTCAAATCTTCCCACGTCTCTTCTTGAGAAAATACCAGAAGTACACAGTGCCTTTTCTTAAAGGTGACTTACTATGCATTTTATTATTTTCCCTGCATTTAAAGGACCATACTAACGATTTTGCATGTTTAAGCCCAAAAAATGTGACCCACATATGTTATATACATTATATTACTAATAAATAATTTCCAAAACATAAAACCCTATTGTAATTTTCATTTTTTTTTTTTTTTTTTTTAATCCCCCAATCTTTCTAAATCAAATGTTCAGGTGATATACCCACCTTAAAATTCAACATTTCATCTGCTGATGCTTATGCACGATTGTAAAAGGGAAGGTCATTTTAATTTCTGGGTAAAAGCCGTCTTTTCCTAGGATTATATTTCCTGGTGGAGACATACGTTGTCTTTCCTGCAGCTTCGTGTTGGATTCAGTTAAATAAAGTTAACTGAAAAAAATAAACAACTTGATAAACGTGTTTGCTGTGTGACAACCCATCTACTTTCTGTGTTATTCTACCTGATCTCTTTGTAGGAGACCTGTGTGGGTCATCATAGGTAAATGACTGCAGCTGAGAGTTGGGAGGGGCTGAGCTGTTTGAGAAGAAGAAGAAGAAGAAGAAGAAGAAGAAGAAGAAGAAGAAGAAGAAGAAGAAGNTCTCTCTCTCTCTCTCTCTCTCTCTCTCTCTCTCTCTCTCTCTCTCTCTCTCTCTCTGGCAGCTTCCACCACTGTCTCCAGGCCACCACATGGCTTGAGGTTCTTTTTCTTTTGTTTTGCACTCTGTATAACACACACCAACATTCACTCATCCATACTCATCCATCCACTGACTACTTCCATTTTCATACATTCATTACTTCAGTTAAATAAAGCTTATTTGGGAATTGCAGTTTCTGTGTGTGGCCTCCTTACTTGTTGCAGGCCCAAGCCAGGCCTATAACAAATGGGGGCTCATCTGGGATAGTTTGCATTAGTAGATTTTCTGCAGTGGTAAGTAGTACACATTAAATATTGGCGTTTTGTGTGTTTATTGGTTATCAGGAGAACGTCTGATTGTTAAATGTGTGTAATGGGAAGCACTAGTGTTTGTGGGGGTTCAGGGTACATAACGGCCAATTGATTTTTGTTTTGGAATGGGGAAACGGATAATGAGCCCTTTCCCGATTTTGATTTTGGAATAGGAAAACAAAAATCGAGTGTTTTTTCTCTTATGTTCATAAATGGTAAATGCTTGGAAACTTTCTTTGCTTTGCTTTTGTGTTTATTTCTTTGTTTGCCCCAGAAGTCTTTGGTCTTCACCTGGTTTGTAACCCGCCTAAAACCACAGAAGAGGAAGACGCTAATCAGACTAGTGGTAGATTCCAATGGGAAATAAGTCTTTGCAAGAACATACGGATTTCATTTTCGAAAACGGGAAAAGGAATATCAAGCGGTGATATTGCTGTTGCATTATGAGCCTAATTTGGGGTCAGACGCAGATTTTCAGAGAGGAATGTTTGTGTGCTGAACAAGGACTTGGAAAGCGAAGGTGCTCTGATGGAAAACTTGAGCTTGAAGTCGCTAATGCTAAGTTTTCAAGCATGAAACTAATTTACCATTTATGAACATAAAAAGAAAAANAAGTCGCTAATGCTAAGTTTTCAAGCATGAAACTAATTTACCATTTATGAACATAAAAAGAAAAATCAGAAAACGACTCGTTTTTTGTTTTCCTATTCCAAAATGAAAATTGGAAAACAGCTCGTTTTTCATTTTCTATTTTCCTATCAAAATGAAAAAACAGGGAAAGGGCTTGTTATGCATTTTCCCTTTCCCCATTCCAAAATGAAAATTGATTGTCCTTCCTGTGGTCAGGTACCTCATGTATGATGACCCTCACAGGTCTCCTGCAAAGAGATCAGCCAGAATAACTGGAAAAAACAGACGGGTCGTCACAGCTGTGATGGATCTCATATCTCAAACGTGTTTCAAATCTCTACAAATTAATTTTAACAGTGTACTGGAATGAACTGATATCAATGGCAGTCTGGAAGGAAGGAAAAACAATTCTAAAATTTACTGCTCCAGTATGGGAAATGGTTTTCAGTAACATAACATGTATGTTGATTGGGCTCAAACATGCACAATCGTCAGCATGGTCCTTTAAGCGAGTCAGAATCAACAGAACTTACCAAATTAAGAACTGAAATGTTGAATCGCTAATCGGAAGCATTGTGGTTGGATACGTGTGTGTGTGTGTGTGTGTCTGAATCATGGGATTTGATGAACACGAAAGATTTTTTTACTCAATAGGGATGAATCACTGAGTCACTAACCAGACTCTTCAAACGTCTACAAAACCAGCATCTGAAGCAAAATCTGTACTGTAACCATGGTAACACAACATTTCAACAAGTCTCCTGTTTAAACACAAAAGTTTCATCAGATGGCATTTCTCTACAAAGCAGATTTTTAACTTTTTTTTTTTTTTTTTTNTTTTTTTTTTTTTTTTTTTACATATGCCGGATGCTGTATGAATTTTTTTATTTTTATGTATTTGAATTTGTAAAAAACAAGAGAAGCTACATGGTAAAGGGTTTGGTTGTCATTTTAACACATTTATTTTAGAGGGGCACAGCTGCTTGTCCTAATAGATAAATCACCAGGAAGCATTAGATGATATGAAACTCATCTTCCTGTTGAAATCGCTGCCTGCCAAATGTCTTATTCGTGTGTGTGTGTGTGTGTGTGTGTGCGTGTCATATGCTACAATCTACTCATGTCACCAGTCCCTATGGGGGGGCGGCTCCATTTTGATTGTCAGGGCAACCCTCCTCGCTCTGTTGTGAAAAAGAATACTGCGTCTTAGCACTACAGACCAATGGACCGTGTGTGTGTGTGTGTGTGTGTGTGTGTGTGTGTGTGTGTGTGTGTGGAAGGAGAAATCAAGCATACATCCCCTTCACAGGCCCCGTCAATCACATCTTCCTTTCTTTTCTCATCCCTCTCTCCATCTCCCTATCTTGTTTTCCCTGTGGGGATATATAGTGACCTCTTAGGGATTGCCTGGATTCTAAAGTGGTGTGTGCGTGTGTGTGAGTGTGTGTGGAGGGAGAGAGAGAGAGAGAGAGAGGCGATGAGAGATTTATAAGTCACTCACATCTGCTGNAAAAAAAAAAAAAAAAAACAGCCAAGAGAGAGAAAGATGTGGTGAAAATGACAGAGTTAAGAGGTGAATGATCACTGAGACAGAGAGAGAGAGAGAGAGAGAGAGAAAGAGAGAGAGAGAGAGATGGAAATGAACAGCGAAGATGAGTGTGCATGTGAAAAAAGAGTGTTTTCTTATGAAAGAGTAGGTGATTTTCAAAAAGGCAGATGTGGGAGAGAGAGAGAAAGTGGCAAAACACAGAGGAGGTATAAAAAAGACAACAATAAAGCCGAGGTGAGGAGACGATGTGAAAAATGAGAGAAAGAGGGATGAGGGGGAAGGTTCAGATGGAAAAGGTGTTTGGGACTGAATGAACATGACTTAATATGGCTGCTCTTTACGAGGCCGTAAGTCTCTTTTCAACAAAAGTGATCCTTACATTTACAGCTTACATCCCTCCCTTTCTGCTCCCCTCTTTTTTTCTGCTCCCCTTTTCCTTTCTGCTCCCTTAAATCAACTTCCTCCCCCAATAAAACAAAACGTATCCAGAAGTTATAAAAAATTGAAGATGTTTTCCAAACTGTAGTTCAGTACTTCAGGTAGTTGACTTCTTTTTCCCTCATAGCGTTTTTTTAAAAAATTTTGTTATATAACATTGGAAAAACGTTTCAGCATTTATCCATGAAATGTTTTTTGACACGTTACAGAAGTCAGTCAGGCGACTCTAAAATTACTAAAATACTAAATATTTTCCTCTCAAGCTGATATGTTAAGTAGAAATGCAAGAAAATCATACAAAAGTGCAACTTATTAAAAACAGGAGATGAGTCAGCAGAGGAGTCTCACGCCCTTTCAGCGTTACATTGCATGCACACTACGCTGCAATTTTTTTCTGTCCTGTGATCTAGTAAAATGTGAGTCAACTGTACACATGAATGGAATTAATAAGGTGTTGTGCAATCAAAGTATGAGAGGAGTCTGCCAGGTGAGGAAATGCTGACAATAATCGCGCTTTGCTGAGTAAATCAATTTACAGTCGTGTAATCTCTGTCTGTTACTCAGATTGTTTACTCCAATTTATGCTGATTCCAGCCTAATTATGGTGTTTTCATGACATTTGAAAATATAAATTTATTGTTAATCAGAATATAATCAAAGTTTTAACGTGCATGTAAACGTGCTCACTGACTTGAACTAAATTCCTCTATTATAGAAGTATCCTGTTCCACACTTACCGTTAAATGTATTTACACCTGGAAGACATCCAGGAACCACAACCTGTTGGCTAGCAATCAATTTCAATGTTAAAGGACCATACCACCTATTTTGCATGGTTGAGCCTAATATATTCAATTTTCATACATGTTATGTTACTGACAATCATTTCCCAAAGGATAAAACCGTATTTCAAATTTCCTGATATTTTGCAAAATCTATTAATTTTTCGAAATCAAATATTCAAGCAATACAACCACCTTAAAAATCCATGTTTCTCCTGCTAATAGTTATTCAGCCTTATGAAGTGACAGTTGTTTAAATTTTTCCATTAACACAGGTCTTATTTTGGGACTATATTCCCTGGTAGAGACATACATTCGCTCTGCACTTTTTATTGTGCTTAAATGCTAAAATTATGAAACTTCGAAAAAACCTGAATACACGTCTTGTTGGTGATGATGACCTATACTAAGAACAATTCAAGTATCAACAAGTTGATTTTAGTCGCGTACCAGAATGAACTGAAACCAATGGAGGTCTGGAAGGTAGGAAAAACATTTTTAATTCTCCGTTCCAGTAGTATGCTTTGGGAAATGATTGTCAGCAACATTACATGTGTGAAAATTGAATATATTAGGCTCAAACATGCAAAATGGGTGGACCATACCGCTGATTGTGTATGTTTGAGCCCAATTTATATAAATGTTATATTACTGATAATCATTTTCCCAAATATACTACTTTAGCATTAAATTTTTGATGGTTTTACCTACCTTTCAGACCGCCATTGGTTTCAGTCATTCCAGTATGCTATTAAAATCAGCTTTGATACTTGAAACATGCTTGAGATACATAACCCATCACAGCAAACAAGATGTATGTTAGAGTTTTTTGTTGAAGTAATTTTATTTAACTGATCCAACACTGAGATGCATGGAATATGATGTATTTCTCCGCCAGGAGAAAACCAAGAAATTAAATGACCGTGCCTTCTACAGTTGTGCAAAAGTGTTAGAAGGAGACGTTGAATTTTAAGGTGGATGTATCACCTGAATATTTGATTCTGAAAGATTAAGGGATTTGGAAAAATAACAGGAAAACTAAAATACGGTTTTACGTTTTGGAAATTGATTGACAGTAACGTAACATATATGTGGGTTGTATATAGTGGGCTCAAAAATGCACAATCACCAGTATGGTCCTTTAACTACCTTGCTCAAGGGCATTGGGCCAAGTGTTACTTTCATTCTCTGTTGTTGCATGACGATATTTGCTCTTATCGAGACACTAAGTTTTGCGCTAAGCTTTATGAATCCTGTCCATAGTCTCTTCCTGTTTCTCTGTATGCATGTTTGCATGATGAAGATGAAGATGAAGATTTGGATGCAGTGGTTAGGAGTCATCAGTAGTAATAATCTGATATGTGGATGATGACAGATAATGGAACATTAAAAAGATTGCCGACTCCATATTAGCACATTTCTGACTCAAGCTGGAAAGATAACACTTAATAAATAAAATAAATAAAATCTGATATAAAAGCAATGTCCCTGACATATTCCAAATATATCTCTGTTAAATCAATTGCAATTTATAATTACAATTAAATGCAGTGAAGTGAGTGTGTAACAACAAATGCACTTTTTTTATTCCTCCCTCCCTTCCTATTCTCTTGTCCTCTCTCACCTCTTCATTTCTCCTCTCCTTTCTCCTGTCTTTCTCCCTCATCCCCTTTTCACTCCTCCTCTCTTCCTCTCTCCTGCTTCCTCCCTCCTTAACCTTTTACCTCCCCCCCCCCNCCCCCCCCCCCCCCGTTTAATAAGGAGGATGAAGGTGTCGGCCTCACTGCTCTTCTTCCTCCGCTGACCCTCAGTCTCATTAAGGTGGAAACATGCTGACACCAACACACACCGTAACTCCATGCCACCACTCCTCATTGGTTACCTGTCGCTTTCTTTTCCTTCTTTTGTTTGTCATCTGGATAATTTTGACCTTTTCCCCCCCGTGAATAAAATTGCCTTTCTTTCTTCTGACCTTTTCATTTTGTTTTTTAATGCTCTCTTCCTTTATTTGTGCTGACAAACTTTGTTAGTTTTGCCTTCCTTCACTTTCCTGATGTTTTCTTAGATTTTTTTTTTTTTTTTTTTTATCTTCACACTGTAATATCACAATACAGGCAACAGTCATTTTTCTGCAGTCATTCTAGCAAAATGAATTCCTTATATTCTTGCAAGAAGTAAGCAAGAATATAAGGAATTCATTTTGGAGTAAAGTCCAGGCTCTCAGAAACACATTATTGAGCCCTTTAAATATACGCCTGTCTCTTTTTTAATGATTTTTATTGCTTTGTTGTGTTTACCCTATTTTTCAGTAGATTTAACTGGATTTAGGGTCACACAATATAAATACTGTTTACGGTTATGTCCTTCTTATTAGTAGCTATAATTTCAAACAATGTGGATGTGAAAATTTAAATAATGTATTAGCCTCTAATTTCATGGCAGCACAAAGCCAACTAAATGCAATCTAATACCTTAAAAAAAAAAAAAAAAAAAAAAAAATCCTTATTTTAGTGCCTGCTTGATCATTTCATTGTGTTAAATTAACCTGCATGTGCTGATCTGTGCAGCTGGTGCAGCCATGATCGCATTTATGCAATTTAGGTAGTATGGTGCAATTTTGGCTACTGTAGCTACGTTGCTGTTTGCACCTAATCAGACCAGCTCTTAATGCTAAAGCAACATTTCGTAGCTTTGAATGCCCGAGATCTGCACACAGACCGATAAATCATAAAAACTCTCCTCCTCTATATGTTGATTGTTGCCCCTTTCAACTATATTTACAAGTCAAACAGGTTTATTTACACACAAAATGCAGCTTTTAATATGATCCAGGCCTGTACTGGTAAATGGATGATTCTTACCAATGTGTTCTATTTGTGCATGTAAGGCTCTTCTCTTTCAGCCAATTTAAAGAATGAAGGAATCATGTTTGTGGTGTCTATTTGCAATGTGAAAGTTACAGGACCATACTGGCCATTTTGCATGTTTGAGCCTAATCGTTATTATAATTGCAGTTTCTCCGTCTGTCTGTGGCACCATTATCTCTAGAACTCGGCACTGTATGAAGTTGGTATTCGGCAGGTTTATTGCTCAGGACTTAAGGACATACAGTGTTGTGTGTGAAGTTGTTTGGATGAACAGTTCTCGAATTGAGCTGTACTGGTAAAAAGTAGTCCGTGCAGCAGGATACGCTCCAGGCGCAACAGTGCCACAGTCTCAACCCAACCCCATACAGCAAACTAAGCTAGCTCACAAGGACGTGCAGAAGTTATTTGGGAAGTTGAAGTTGTTTTGAGGGTGCTGTGCAGGTTAAAAAAGTAGTTCTGTTTCATGATATTGGAAGCTCAACTTTATGTTGTGCTGGAGCTAACAATAGCTAACAAAGCTACCAGGAGATAATGCTATTATTAGCAAAACAACATAGCTAGCATTGCTAACCTACAATAGCCATGCTGCTACTGTTGTTAGCCACCAAACAAAACTATGCTAACATTATATCAACTGGACTTACAGATCAGTAGTTAGTTGTTCAACACTGAAGGGGAATGGAGTTGTAAGAGTTTAAATAGCCTACTGTGAAAAGGCACAAATCTCTGTCTGTCTGAACACGCTGCGGACATGGCAGCATATGCTCCGCTCCAGGGCACTTATGGCAGGCTGCGGTGCACACCATAAATTCCGGCCCGGTCTGAACTGGCACATTTTCAACGAGCACTGCACTAGTGTATTAAATTTTCATATACGTAATATTACTGACAATCATTTCCCAAAACATACTACAGTGAATTAAAAATGTTTTTCCTACCGTCCAGACCGCCATTGGTTTCAGTTCATTCTGGTACGCTATTAAAANTTAAAAATGTTTTTCCTACCGTCCAGACCGCCATTGGTTTCAGTTCATTCTGGTACGCTATTAAAATAAAGTTGACATACTTGAAACGTTCTTGGGATAGGTAATCCATCATAATGAACAAGACGTGTGTTCAGGTTTTTTTTTTTTTTTTTNTTTTTTTTTTTTTTTTGTTTGTTTTGTTTTTTTTTTTATAAGTTTCGTAATTTTAGTGTTTAAGTGCAATAAAAAGTGCAGAGTGAATGTATGTATATGTATAAGGCTCTGTTACTATTAGCAGGTGAAACATGGATTTTTAAGGTGGGTGTATCACTTGAATATTTGATTGTGAAAGATGAAGAGATTTTGCAAAGTATCAGGAAAACTGAAATACAGTTTTATCCTTTGAAAAATGATTGTCAGTAACATAACATGTATGAAAATTGAATATATTAGGCTTAAACATGGAAACTGGCCGGTATGGTCCTTTAAGGAATGAGCTGCGTATTAAACAGGATCATACAGGATCATGGGAGTTTTCATTGATTAGTTAAATCTGTCCCAGAGTTCAGGCTAAAGCCTTTGCTGTCAAAGACTCTGAATACATTTTCCAGAGTTACTGCAGGCTTGAGTTGGTATCTTTTAAATCACCCCTCAAAACATATTTCAATCTACTCATTGTTTTTTCTTTTTTTTTACTTATGTATTTTATTATTTGTTTTAAACATAAAAAACATTTTACTTTGTCTACAAAAACAAAAATACAATTCTGCGGTCATCAAGCTACACTCAATCCTCAACGCATGAATTTTTGTTGAGTTAGAAAACAGAGACATCAAGGAAAAAGAGTGATCTCTGTTCTCTCTGATGAATTTTAAAACTTAATTTATTGAAGTGAATCACTACTTTTTACTTCCACAGGTTGAGTTTTTTCCCCCCCTTTTTGCATATGAAATGATTCGATGGCATTTATTTAACGTTACGTGTTTCGTCTGCATGTAACTGACAATTTACTGGATGCTCAGCAGGCAAACTGATTCACTCAGCCTCCTTTTCCAACACGACTGTTACATTTTCAATTACTATAACATTCAATTCAGCATTGTACTTTAGGTTTTAACTCTAACGATCTATGGCTTTGGCTTCTGTCTTCCCTGTGGAGCGTTTACATTTTAGCGTGTTGAGTAATTAATTTTATAATGTGAAAATTTTTGTCCTACTTTGCAGAGTGAAGTCCTGATTGCGAAGATGAAGCCTGATTGATCATCTTGGTGAAAATCAGAGTAATTGTAAGCAGATTTATAAATGTAGGGGAACGTTTGTTATAAATCTGGATTTCTTATAATGCAGAAGTTTGTTTCACTTTAATTCAAAAATTAATCTTTCAAGTTTTTACATTCCTCAGTCTGCTACTTGCGAGTGCAGATACACATCAAGACAGACTCATAAAAATTTACAATAAATACACAACATCACGCTAATTAACCAAAGCTAATTCATAAAGCTTCTCTTACATTAATCATTATCTCTTTATTGACAGACTGCTGTGGGCGTCACAGGTAAAAGCTAATGAAGATCAGCATGTTAATCAGCTGATTCATATCTAAAAGTCACATTTTTATACTGCTTCTGGTGTTAAAGTAAATATTGACACGTCAAATCAGCAAAGGAAACCTAAATTCTCTGCTTTAGAGCTCTGCAGTCAAAAGTCACATTGACACAATAACTGTATTTCCATCCAACTTATTTGCATATTTAATGCTTATTTCTAATTATCCGATTAAAGTAAATGCAAATTGATGCACGTTCCCATCAACTACATTATGTGAATTATCTTGGAGGGTGATTTAATTCTACTGAACAAATGTCCGCAGCAAAACACACAGCATGGATAGTTTAAATGAAACCTTTGGTGTGGAATAATACTTATTACAGCCTGTAAGCAGTTATACATGCCTTATTAATTAAATGCAGCCAACAGATGCCTGAGAACACGTTGCCATGACGATTTATAAACTTGTCACTTGTGCCGAGTACCGTGTGGTGGGTGAAACTTTCAGTGTGGGTAAAACAATCGTTTACATGGTGTGTCAAGTTGTGAAAAACTAATACGTTTTTTTTTTTTTTTTTTNGCTCTTCTGAGGTGTGTGTGTGTGTGTGTGTGTGTGTGTCATGTAAGAGAGAGAGAGACAGAGTGCAGCAGATGAAGCTTGAGGAAGAGGCACAGTGCCATTAGAATATATGTGAGATCAGATCATAAAATTGCTATTTAAATGTATTTATTTATTTATTTGTTCATTGATTGATTGATTGATTTATATGGGACAATACACATTAATTAACATGGCAGTAAAATATTGCCAATGTAAATGTGCCAGGGTTAGCTAAACAGCTACTTTGCACCCATAGTCCAATGATATTATCAACAACAGTAATAAAAATATATAAAAGACAAATCTAATACATTTTAGTTCGTCTATGGCTACAAATATGAGTGGATTTCAACCAAACTTTAAGTTTGTTTTTAAAAATACTATGACTAGAGCAGTCCTAATTTTCAAAGGGAGTGTGCTCTAAAATTGTTGCTGTCACATAAAAAGCTGACCAACTTTACTTCTTCTAAATGGAACAAGTTGTTTCTGCTAACTGTCCTCGTTCTCTCAGAAATGCATTGACTGATCAGCTGAGTGGGCTTAAATATCACATTTATTGATCACTAACGCATATGACACAAATAGCTTAAATACTGCTCAGATTTCATATGAAATCTGAAATTTACCACCAGACTGAAACAGGTCCTAATTTTTGTGTGATGGTGTGTTTTATGAATCGCTTCCCCTACATGTAAATAAGGAAATACCATAGTGATGCCACTTTCAAGTTAAATGCTAAAAGTCTGGTGACTACCGTTTATGAATTTGTCCTTATCAACACATTAAATGTGCACCGTGTTTTATGAATTCCCCCTTCGTCTCATATAGACTATGGGAGTATGTGACGTTGTTGCTATGTTGTTGCAGGTAACAATCATTTTCTTTGACCACATTTTTAGCAGAAAATGAAGGAACGTAGTTGCACTTGATGAGAGACATTCACGATGATTTCTTCCACGAGGAGCCTTTCTTTGTGAAAAGACATAAATATTTCTTTCTCTTCTTTTCTACCAAAAAGCTGAGTTTTGGAGATTTTTACGGTGATGCCAATATTTTTTCTCTGCCATGAAAACTTGTTACCATTGAACTAGAACTTGTTTGCTGGGCTTCAAACACAGCACAGCTCTTGTTCTCTGTCACCAATCAGTCTTGTTCTATTTCAGATCATCTAAGTATCTTTTTTTTTTTAACTTTNGTTCTCTGTCACCAATCAGTCTTGTTCTATTTCAGATCATCTAAGTATCTTTTTTTTTTTAACTTTGTTTTTTCTTGAGTTGGCCAACTCCTCCAAGCAGCCCATATGCTCATGCATCTTTAATGAGTAAAGTGCCTTCAAGTTCCAAGGCCAAACTCTGCAGCTTGTACCTTCCCTGCCTAATGAGCATGTTAATTATTTTAACTCTCTTTGTGCATCTATCCTGCATATCACAGTGCCTTTGAAATCGAGACTCAGATGTTCTAATAGTGATTCACCTTAGACAGAGAGTGACGTACATAGAAGAGCAGAACAGAGATGAAAGAAGTATGGCCTTTTCTTTTTAATTAATGAAACATTTTCTATCCTCTTTTAATACTATGATTTAAGCTGTGAGAAATGACTACTTCGGCAAATTAATTCATTCAAAACACTGATCACTTCGTTAACCCTAATGAGCTCTGACTGTGGGAGGCTTTTATTGTTTTTAATGAGAAAACTGAAGTAATTTGCTTGTTGATAAACCTCATCAATGTCGTCCACAACCCTCACCTGCACACATATATGATAATTGTGATCTAATGAGTCCAGGATGCTCTTTGCTTTCTGAAAAACTGCAGATGGTTCACTCATAGTCCCTTGGTTTGGGAAGATTCACACATAAGCTATTTTATAAAGCAAAGACAGGTGTGTTGCTACCTTTTTAAACTGTAACTAAGCATTAAAATCACAAAGAGAAACACAAATGTAATGACTATGTTCCTGTGTTCATCATGCATGTTGCTTATCTGGGAAAAAAAGCTTAAAGGAACAAAATATACCAGCCAGAAAGCTGCAGCCTTCAGTGCAACTAGCATGTGATCATACAAATAAATAACTGTATCATGTCTGTGTCGTGCAAAAATGAACATTTTGCAAGACAAGAAAACATGTAAAAACCAAAACTGTAGTCAGTAGGTTGTATAGAGTGGCACCTTGCTTTAGCGTTTCCTATGCTAAAGTATTAGCATGGAGCACTGTGGCCAATCAAGTAATAGAAAAACAAAGAGGTATTTAGTGTCTTTAAAGGAGGCAATTTGGCATATTTAAGCCAAAGAACTACTATCATTATCTACGTTACGTTACTGACAACCAATTTCCAAACCATAAAACTGCATTTTAGTTTTTGTGATATTTTGCCAGATCCCTTAATCTTTCAAAATCAAATGTTCAGGTGATACATGCACCTTAAAATTCAATGTTGTGCCTGCTAACACTTATGTCCAAATGTAAAGGGGAAATTTGTTCTTAATTTCTCAACAACATCCATCTTCTCCTGGGACTAGATTTCCTGGCAGAGACATATATTGTCTTCCATGGAGCTTGGACTGATTAAATAAAGTTATGTCAACAAAAAAAAACTTAATAGACATCACAGCGAGACATTGTGCTCGCTGTGATAGCTTATTTATCTCAAACACGTTTCAAGTCTGGAATAAAGTGATGGCAGTCTGGAAAGTAGGAAAACAATTCTAAAATCTACTGCTGCAGTAGTACATTTTGAGAAATGGTTATTAGTAATATCACGGGTATTATGGCTGTATATATTGGACTCAAACATGCAAAATTGACGGTATTGCCCTTTAAGGCATCAGCATGCTTAATCTGAAGTGCCTCTTGGATAGACATATAAACCTACTTTCTGACGGGCAATCAGACTGCCTGACAACATTCTGAACTTTCTGAAACCACCCAATCCACCAGACATGCAGGAATTAGTCAGGTGTCCAAGTGTGAAAGTGGGTATGATTTTAGCTTCTCTCTGTTCAGCTCTATTATTCTCTCTGTCACTATGTCGGTATTCCAAGGAGAGAAGTGAAACTGTACACTGTTATCCCTATTAATATCCATGTTATAATTGTTTGGGGATTATAGAAATACACAGAAGACACAGAATCAACTCCTTCCATCTCCCAAAGTGAAAGTGTTCTCTCCGTTATCTCCATTTACATCATTAATTGTATTACAATTAGGACAAGGACACACACACACACACACACACACACACACACGCACATACACACCACCCCCTTCCCTTTCTATGATGGCATGCTATTTGCCCTACCATCCAGCTGGGCATTCTGAAAAGGTACAAACACGGTTAATTTCCGATGTGGTCATCGAACACATTGGATGAGGCGTAGCATCTAAGTTTGGTGACAAGATATCCAACATGGCCTTCAAACAAGTTGGATGAGGCATAGCGTCCGAGTTTGGTGACTTGATCTTTTGAAGGATAAGGCCCATAACAGTGTGACCTTCATGGGACTTGTAGACCTGCTGCTCCACCCTAAATGAGCCCCACTGTGACCAAAACTAATGGTGCATGCATGTGGTTAGAACTTCCTGCAATGGCTAAGAGTTTCCCAAAAAACTGCTTATTGATGTGGAAAGAAACGACAGAATTTTAACTCAACAGAAATTCCACAAGAAAAACCAAACCAACAAAACCCTTAATGCAGAGAAAATCAATTAGAAATGCGAAAAGCAGCCATGGTTGGATAAAAGTTCCCATCAGAGTGTGACAGGTGGAAGAGATCTTATTAGTTCATGTTTGGTGCACGTCATCTAACACTGTCATATGAAAACACACGCAACTCATATGAACAGCAGAGTCCATCCAATAGCCACACATATATATGCAGTGCACATTCCTGCAGTTACACACAAACACACAAGTTAATGAACTGGCAGATTTGTGTGTTTGACACCGTATGGCACTTTTTCTGTGTGTGCGTGTGCATGTGTGTGTGTGTGTGTGAGTCAGTGCTCTGTCTCCTGTATGGCGCTTTTATGGACAGGATTTATTGGCCCAGGCTTTCCAAGTGAATATTAATAGATTTATACCCAGGAAAACTTTGCAATCCATCTAAAGTATGAAGGAAATACATATCTAATCTGTCAAAAAGACCAAAAAAAGGGAGAATGTGAGAAGAAAAGAGGTGACGGATCATCAGGAATATGAAGAAAGAAATGAAGAAAGAACACCAAAATGGTCAAGGTACCTACTCCTATACACTGAACACCACTGAGGATCTTGCACCAATAATGCTAATGGCAATTTTATTTATATTTAGCTCATGAAAGGCAGGTACAAGAGCCAACTTCATTTCCTTTTATGCTGCAGCCAACAAATGGGACCAGTTTTCTGCGAGTGATGAAACCTCCCTCGCCACGTTGTTGGCAACAAATTCTCCCTTCATGCCTCTTAAAGCGTCACAGGCATTTTCACACTCTTACAACTCACTGAAATTCCCTCCATTTGCTGTTAGCGCTCACCAAGTTCCATTCTGCTGAGTGTCCAAAGCAGCAGCAGCTGTTTATTCTGCATCGCCTCTAACTATCCTCTAATTGGGAGTTTGTTTTGGTTGCTCAGTCAATGGGGTGTTTGACTGACTTCCAGAACCTCTCTGCCCATTTGACGTTGGCTGGGCTCTCTCTCTCTCTCTCTCTCTCTCTCTCTCTCTCTCTCTCTCTCTCTCTCTCTCTCTGTGTGTGTGTGCGTGTGTGTGCATCAGACTGAGTAGACATCAAGGGCAGCAGACAAGCTGGTTCCCAATGTGTTAGCAGCATCACGTAAGCTAACCTCCAAATGCCTGCATCTGCCCATATCGCTAACAAGCTATGTGCATATGTCCGTACAAGTGTGTGTGTGTGTGTGTGTGTACATGCTCTGTTAAGGTGGTAGCTGGCCAATCACAAAAAATAAATACAATAACTTGAAGAGAAGAAAAAGAACACGCATGTGTGTGTGTGTGCATGTGCATGTCCGTTAAAGGACCATGCCATCCATTTTTCATGTTTGAGCCTAATATATTAAATTTTCATACATGTAATGTTACAATCATTTCCCAAAGGATAAAACCGTATTTCAGCTTTCCTGATATTTTGCAAAATCTCTTAATCTTTCAAAATCAAATATTCAAGTGATACACCCACCTTAAAAATCCATGTTTCTCCTGCTAATAGTTACACAGCCTTATGAAGTCACGGTTTAAATTTTTCAATAAACGCAGGTCTTCTTTTGGGACTATATTCCCTGGTGGAGGCATACATTCACTCCATGCTTATTATTATCCAAAATTACTTAACTTAAAAAAAAACAACCTTGAATACACGTCTTGTTCACGATGATGGATTACCTATCCGAAGATCGTTTCAAGTATCAACAAGTTGATTTTAATAGCGTACCAGAATGAACTGAAACCAATGGAGGTCGGTAGGAA
>VXCM01002809.1:0-11936 GCA_014773175.1 Lucifuga dentata | reverse complement strand
AAAAAAAAAAAAAAAAAAAAAAAAAAAAAAAAAAAAAAAAAAAAAAAAAAAAAAAAAAAAAAAAAAAAAAAAAAACAATAACTAAAATAACTTGGAGAGGAGAAAGAACAAGCATGTAATGTGTGTGTGTGTGTGTGTGTGTGTGTGTGTGCACGCCAGAGTGAGAGACTCAGCTCTTTAGTCCCCATTAGTGGTGTGTGTTTTTTAGATACAGTGTGGAATCTAATTGAGTGAAGGTTGTTGGAAGGATAATGCTGTTTTTAAACTCTGCCTCCTCCGTCTTAAAGAAATCCAATACTTTCTGCTGGCCGCTAAATGGATGAATAAAAAACAATTAGTTTTGGCCGAGCCACAGGCCAGAGTTTTAGGAGGAAGGAAGAGGGGGAAAGGGAATAAAAGATGAGAGGAACACCGGTGGGGGGGGAATCTGAATCCTGGCAGGGCTATTTTGTTTGTGTTGCATTTGATTCTGAAAATATGACTTTCTTCAAGGGAAAGTTTGTCTTATTCTGAAAAGACTGAATCCTGTTTGTATGGAGTTAGTTAGCATTAGCTTGAGTGTACCACACAGCCACAGAGAGCTACGCAGAAAACTAAAGTGAGGCTAAAAGACTGTGAAGTTCTTTTTGTTTTTGATGTTTTTGATGAATAAAGCCACATCTCAGGTAAAACAACACACTGCTGAGCGACTAAGTTTGTCTGCTTTGAAGAAGAGCATCCGCAAACTTTTTAAAGTAGAATTTTCCATCTAAAAGTCTTATCTTTTTCTTTCTCCATAATTAGCATGAGCATATAACATTAGCCACAGGAAGTGGGGGAAAAGCAAAAACATTAGCATAGCCTCAGGAAGTGAAAAAATGGATGCGTTAATAACATTAAATTTTTTTTAACGCGTTAAACAGTCCACATTAATCGCAAAAATTAACACGTTAATTTTCCCAGCCCTAATATATATGTAGTACTGGTTAATTAGGGGGAACGAGTAGCAGGTGGGTGATCAGGTGATGGGAAATGGTGGGAAGGGCTGAGGACGTGTACTGCAGCTTCTGATATGACAGGAGATGTTAGTGAATGAAGGCAAACAGGAAACAGAATGAATGAATTGAATGAATGAATGAATCTGTGACAATGTGGGTGCTGAACAAAACCTCCATACAGTTTTATTTACTGACAATTTCCAACAAAAATCAGAAACATTCAAAACAACATGGTCATGTCTACTAAATGCTGGCATGTGTAGATGCGTTCAGGCAGCATTGGTATGAATTCCTGGAACTCCAATCGTGAATCCAAGACATCAACATGGGAGAGTTGTCAAATCGGATGAAAGCCAGGTAAAATTTCTGACGTGCCAATCAGTCGATTGCTCAATCCTGGATTGTTTGAGCAACTAATCAGGCTTTGCAGCTCTTCTAAAACTCATTTGGTAGATGATCAGGTTGGAATCTGGCTTCTGGCTTCAGACTTTAAGATTTAATCAGCAACTGGAAAAATTGTCCCAAAAATGGCCTAACTTGTGCATCGTGCATGAATATCAGTTTTAGTTTACTGACAGTTTACAGCATCAACAGTTTTTATTGCACTTCCACTTATTTAGAAGGACATTTATTACATTTTGACAATATTTATCACATTATTTGTTCCTGGACTATCCATCTGGCTCCTGGCCCCCGTGCTCTGCCAAAGCCGTTTCTACTCTTTGATGCCATAATGCCATTCAGGAGAGTTGCTTAGTCACTTATGATGTCATATTAGCAGCAGTGATTGATTGCCATAGAGTCATAGATGGCGTAATTGGTCCTGGGAATAAATTGCCAAAGTGGCCTCATTAATTAAAATGCAGCACAGTGACTCAGCTAATATTTAATGGCCTGGCAGACCAAGCACCAAAGAACGGTTGAATACATTTTGAATACTTGTGGAGCACTTGATTTAGTATCATATTCATACAGGTGACATATTTGCTGCCGTAGGCGTTTATGGGTCTGAGAATCAAACACACTAAAATCTTCTAAAAGATCTGAAGGGGCATTTTAATGTAACTCTGATGGGATTTTTGTTTGTTGTTTATAGTACGCCAATAAAAATGGTGCTTTTATTCCAAAAGATATCATAAATGTAATGTAAGAATGAAGTATGTGACACTGCACAAACCAGACACACCTGTCATGTCATCAGATTTGGTTTGAATTAGCAGTAGGTAACTTTAAGGTTTAAACTTGAGGTGTTTCACACTGTAAGACATTTTCAGCTACTCAGTTAAAACTGGTAACTTCACGTCCATATTTCTGCACCACAGAAACTGCATGTTACATATGTTCAGAATTGCTTAGGTACTAGTGCAGTGCCCGTTCAAAACGTGCCTGTTCGGAATGGGTCGGACTGTATGGTGTGCACCACAGCCTGCCATAATTTAGTTCTGCACGTCCTCGTGAGCTAGCTTTGTTTGCTGTATGGGGTCGGGTTGAGACCATGGCACTGGACATATGAATATGCCTATGGTTGCTGTCAGCAATTTTGGGCCCCATGAAAAGAAATCTCTTTGGGCCCCAACTCCCAAAACCAACTGTGTACAACTATTCCAGAACCCAATCAATATATTCAAAGCTTTAAAAAACTTTAAATATTATACTTTTTCAGGTTTGTACTTATAATCAAAAATATACATAGTAAAATATTTTCTTTCTTTGCTTTCTTGCTGTCTGCTGCCTGATATGTTCTTATATCCTCATTTTGATTTGTGGTGTCTTCCACCTCTTTCTCCACACTTCTCCCTGACTCTTCTTCAGTATGACCTGATAAGGGTCCTGGCTCTGTAAAATGCATAGTATGTTATCATATATAACATTAACATGACCTGACGCTACTCTCACTTTAACATATACTGATTTAGGCTATTTTGTATTTATTAATTATGGAAAAATACACTATTTAATGTTCATATAAAAATAAAAATAAAACTTTACATATACTGTATGCCCTGCATGGGATGGTGCCAAGTTAAAGAAAACTGAATAACATCACACTCAGGGTAACCTGTATACTATATTCCATACTGTATGAGTTTAGCAGCAGATGTATGGATGCACCTGTAACAACACACATGAACTCATGAACTCACCTTTCTTCCTGAAAAACTGAGTAATAAGCTGTTACCCTTTCTGCTCCCTTTTCTCTTTCCTTTCTCTCTTTTAATTTTTGAAAACCTGATTTTCCTTTTGTGTGTGTCATGACGCTGCAGCACATATTTATAACACAGTTTGCAACGTCCCCTTCTCCACACACCCACCACACATGCATGTGCGCACACACATAATTGGAAGTGTTAAGAGATGTGGTGGACACTCAGCGTATGAGCTTCGTGACGGTGCTGCTTTGAGTGGCACTCGATGCACAAGGAAATGCAAACCTGATGCATCGGTGAGTTGGTGGTACTGTAGGCATGGCATAAAATCCTCTGGACTACTTATTTGATTGTGAAGGGCCCCTCTGTTTCTCTGGGCCCTCTGAATCAGTTCAACTTACCCCCTCCATAAGGTGCCCCTGCATATGCTGCTGCGCCTGGAGTGTATCTTGCTGCACCTGGAGTATATCCTGCTGCATGGACTACTTTTTACCAGCAAAGCTCAATTCGAGAACTGCTCATTCAAACAACTTAACATGCAACTCTGCATGTTCTGAGCAATAAACCTGCTAGCTTCATACATGCCGGGTTCTAGAGATATTGGTGTCACAGACAGACAGACAGACAGAGATTCCTGCCTTCATAGTTAGATGCTTGCATTTGGCTGATGAAATATGATCAGTATAACTGGGGCCTAAATGTATGAATAGTCAACATAACTTCATGTTCCAGATGTCATCTTTGGGATGATGCCAGATCAGGTTACAGGAGTCTATTTCCAGAGGGAGACTGTTGTCTGTCATGTGAGTTTATGACCAGAATCGATGATGGGGAATCGATGACTCTACAGGATGGATGGACAGTATTTCTCTACATGGATATATCCCATATTCCCATATTTGGAGCAAAGCCAGAAGACTATATATTGGATCAGCCTCAGAGGCCTGGAGGTTGATGGGTCACATCTGGCTGGTGGCACAGCTTCGAAGATGAAGCCCACGCTTTAACAACCGGGATGACCTTTTGACCCTCTGTGAGATTTGCTATAGACTTTGCTTTATGATTCTTGCAATCCTTGATTTCTGTAATTTGCTGTAAGATCTATCCACTGTAAGCCTTAGTATGCTGATGATGATTACTATGATTATAATTTCTCCTTGTCAGTGCTGATTATATAGTGACTGGTGTTGAGTCTCTCTTGAAAAGAACCTTCCTTGGTAGAGGCTGGTAGTAAATAAGAGTGTAGGACTTGAGGTTATTAGCACCATTTTAAGTTTAAGCCCCTGAAAAATCCTACACCTACGTGGTTCAGTCCAATTGAATTGGACTCTGGTATGTTTTTTTTTGCCCTTACGATTCTTTTAGTCAGGCTGCATACAGCAATCACGTGTTGACCATGGCGACCACACCGAAACCCTATTTTTTTTTTTTTTTTTTNTTTTTTTTTTTTTTTTTTTTGAGGAAGTGATCTCAGTTAATTAAATCAATTAAATCCGGAACATTTTGTGGTGTGACCATGATCCAAACTAGTTCTGGACCAACTATCATGGTGCAACCTGTAATTTTAGCCATAAGTGGGATACATTAGTGTTTCATTCTCAGATTGTCTCATAGCGACACTTTGGGTCCTCACACATGATGGAAAGAATGCTTAAAAGCTTTCATTGATTGGGACTTTACAGTAAAATCATTCTAAAAAAAAAAAAATAACAGAAAACCAAAAGATACTAAAAGCTTCCTGTATCAAGTCCATACCCACAGTGAAAGTTTCTTTGTAGGCATGTGGAAATAAATGTGTTTTCCTGGGCTCTGTTGGTTGTTAATGGTGAAGTGTGTATGATTCTCACGGCTACAGAAGACTGGTGCAGAGATCATTTGTGCCTGGAGCATCCTGGTGGCTGAATGTGCTCCTGCAACAAACTGTCTTCTCACAAATGTATGAGGCCAAATACAAACTATTGTTATGTAATAATAATACAGGGTTTGACAAATGTGGAGTTTTGAGAAACTGACATAGGTACATTGCGACTGGAGGGTTTGATAGCTGATACAACAAGCTGTGATGATGTTTTGGTGGTCACTCAAGTTTGGAGTCCGTGGCTTGGAGGAGCCATCAGAATGCTGACTGGTTACTTTATATGTGCAACAATTACTGTAAATATGATCTCAAACTACAATGGTACTCATTAGAGTACATATACCCCCCCCCACACACACACACACACACATACACACATAACATAGACAAAATGAGAACGACATCGTGTTCGCTGTGATGATGTATCTCAAGCATGTTTCAAGTCTCCACAACTCGATTTTTTTTCCCCAAGTATATGTATTGCAGTTTTGTTTTTAGTAACAATACACAAAGCACACACAGAACAACTAGAAGTTTCCCTATCCCTGTATCAGTGAAAACAGAGTAAATAATTAAACAAATTAAAAAAAAAAAAAATNAAAAAAAATGTAATAATGAACAGAAATGCAAAAAAAAAAATAAAATAAAATAAAATAAAATAAAATAAATAAAAGGGGGGGAAACATATAAATCATGCACAATTATTTATAGTACCTTCATGTGGCAAATTGTCACATGAAAACAGCACCAAAAAACAAAACAGTCCAGTCTAAATGGTTATAAATGGCAAAAAAGGAGTCCATATCTTGTTAAACTTTTCTACTTTCCCTCTTACTATGTATGTCAATTTTTCCATGGCAAGCTTAACCCATTGAGTAGAGGAAGGTCTTTGGATATCTTTATATTTTAATGCAATTACACATTTGGCCTGTAACAAGCAAAAATCTATTAATTTATGTTTTCTTACTACAAAATTGACAGGATATACAGTATATGCAATAAGCATAATTTAGCTTCCAGAGAAACAGTTTCTCCAGTTAAATCACAAATTAATTCAGAAACCTCCTTCCAGAACATCTGAAGCTCCCTACACTCCCACATACGTTGAAAAAGGGTATCAATTTCCTCATTGCATTTAATGCAATTATCAGGAATATTAGGATTAAACCTGTGTAGTCTGACAGGGGTGATATAAATCCTGAACAGCCACTTATATTATAATAATCTGCATCTAGTATTAATGGAGTGGGTTTGAGCTAAAAGACAAGATTCTTCCCACTCCTCTGTGGAAATTTCCACCTGAAGATCATTTTTCCATGATGATAGATGAGTTTTCTTTTGAACCAACTAGAAGTACATTATAAACCCCCTGTCGTTCAAGTGCTTTAAAGTGAGTTGTTCTATGGTAGATAGTGGGGTTCTGAGTAGGTTATTATTTGCGAGAACACAAAGCTCCTGATCTGCAAAAAATGTTTCTGGGGAAGGCCATATTTTCTGATTCATAAGTCGATTTTTATAGCGAACTGAAATGAACTGAAACCAATGGCAGTCAGGAAGGTGGGAAAAACAATTCTAAAATGGTTGGCAGTAACGTAACATAGTGAAAGTTTGTCAGCTATTTTTAGATTTAGTCTTTGTCTTATTCCTGAGATTCAAAGTTCACATGAGTTTCAGACTTCATCCATTACAGTTTCAGTTGGATTTTAGTCGACGGAAACTCTGGACATTTTAGTCTAGTTTTATCAACAAAAACACAATGTTTTAGTCTCATTTAATCATAAATAAATTAATCGAGAAAAATAATGTGAACGTTCTTGGCTAATTTTAGTCAAGACAGACACTTTGACATCTGGGCCTGTAAAGCCCTTTGTGACATCCTACATGATACTGGGCTTTACAATAAACCTGACTTGAAAGAATAAAGTTTCCATGTTAGGTTTGTGCTGAAAATGTTTAATGTTTCTGTGCTGGGATAAATCTGAGGTGGTGTGACAGTGGAATAATTTGCTGTGCCTCCTCCTGGCTGCCTGTTGATGTCTTTGTTTTGTTCTCTGCGGTATCCTGCAGACATATGGCGAATATTCCATCTAGACCTGCTGCACCAGAGCCGTCAGCCGCACGGAGATCAAGAAACGAGCCAAGAGGAGTTCATTCTGCTGTCAAAGACACACTCTTCCTTTCTTTCTCTGTGGGTGTGTGTGTGTGTGTGTGTGTGTGTGTGTGTGTGTGTGTGTGTGTGTGTGTATGTGTGTGTGTGTCTGCAGGCGTATGTTTGTGGCATGTGAACAGGCTAGCACGTGTTATTGCGATTAAGTGTGGGTGTGAATATGTATGACTGGTGTAATATGAATATGGGAAAAGCAGCGGTGTGTGTGTGTGTGTGTGAGTGTGTGTGAGCATGAGTGTAATGTTAACATCAGAGGTTTCTTTACCCCATGACTGCTCTCCTGCACTGCTGTCTCTCATTAAGGCTTGCTCCAGAGGAAACCACAATGCATCTGGAAATGCCATCACACACACACACTCACATGTACATACACACAGACAGACACAGACAGAGAGAGAGAGAGTCCATTACATCCCACACCAAGAGTATCGTCCATATGTGAAATCCATAAAGACCTGAAGGTGATTTTATTCATCTTTATTCATGGCACTTGTATGAAGAACTGCGTGCAAGCATGATTGTATGTTCATATGTGTGTGTGTCTGTGTGTCTGTGTGTGCGCCAAGTCACTTTTTTTGTGTTTGTGAGTGGTAGCAGCAGTAGCCTCAATGTGTCTGTGATTTAGTGCTGAGGTCATGTGGGTGTGGGTGGGTTTTTCAGTGTCTGGAGCAAAGGGGCCCATAGGTGTGGAGAAAAAGCAGGTCAGACTTTACAGGGTGTTACCAAACCTAAAATCAATTTATTCTGAACAGAGGACCAGGAATAATTTATCAATGAGAACCAGGAATTTTGCAAAAATGGTTGAGATTTTTTTTTTTTTTTTTTTTTTATGACAGCTGCTGTTGTGGGTAATTCTTTATTATAATCTTTGATGTAAGACAAACTGATGTCAGTTGAGTTGCTGCAGCAACAAATTAATGAACAAAGCTAAGAAAAGTTTGACATTAAATCATTTTGGAGCAGACAATCCAAAAGCTAAAATTGATGGTTTTGGAAGAAATAAGGCTGAGTTTTGCTTTCTGCACAGACACGAGCTAACACGGAGAAATGATGAGCAGACGCATAGAGCATTTTTGTCCTCACATGAAACCAATATCCTCCCAAACTGTAGGGGGTTAGCGTATCAAAAACTCATGCCTACATCAAAGGGTATCAGAATTCTTCTGATTCTACCACCTGAATAGGTGAGAATTATCATTATAAGATGTGAGATGGATAGATGGAGCCTATGGCGCCACATGGTGAAGACTATGGTCTGATGAGTGTGTCTGTTGGTGGCGTTTCCTGTAGATTCAGGCATATATTGGCACAGATATGAGCTGGATCTTGGCAACACAACTCATAGGAGTTTTTACGCCAGAAACAGTGAAATCTTTAGCATCCAGGCAGGCAGAAATAGTAGAAGCAGCTTGTAATGTGGCTCTAGGATGAGCCACGCAACAAATATAAGCCCAGATTCATAAACATACACATACAGTACTTATATGGGGGTGGGCGTCCAGGGCAGGGTACTCAAGACAGATTACCAGTCTGTCTCAGGGCTAACACACACAAACATTCACACTTACGTTCACACCTACAGGCAATTTAAAGTTTCCAGTTCACTTAATCTGTTTGACTTTTTTGAGTGTGTGCAAAGCGGAGAAACTGCAGCAAACCCACACAAACACGAAGAAAAACATGCAAACCCAGGACCTTTTTGCTGCGAGGCAACCGTGCTACATGCACAAAGATTCTGTAACATTAAAGAATTCAAATCAAACAGGCCTTCATGTGGAAAATCTGGGGGTAATTCATAAAAAATAATGTCACCTACATAGCACCACTTTAAATTAGCTCTACGATATCTGTAGCTCATTCATAAAGCTGCAACAAGAAGGGGAATGACTGCAACTTTTAAGAGCAGAGAATGCTACAACTGCATTCTACACACACTATCAGGATTCCTAACGCATGTGTGTGTGTGTGTGTGTGTGTGTGTGTGTGTGTGTGTGTGTGTGTGTGTGTCCACAGAGGTTAACATGAGGAAGAGGTGCAGTACACTACAATGAGTGAGAGACCATATGTGAGGCATATACAGTTTATTAAAATATTACCAAGATTTCATACCAATAAAGTTTGACACCAGACTGAAACAAGTCTGAATTTTTGTGTGATGTTGTGTTTTAAGAATCACTTAGTTGACATGTACATAAATTAGGGGTGTCGCAATGTGCCGGTATTGACGATAACCGTGATATTAAAAAATGAAATATTGATATTATATTAATAATACACATATGATATCATGTAAATAACCTCATAAATAGCCTCTTAAATCATTTCTGTTTCTTTCTGTTCTTGCTTTGTCTCTCTCTGTGTGCGTGTGTGTGTGTGTGTGCCCCATACAGATAGACACACACAGACGCACACATCCATGACGCACATCTCCCCTGGAAAGCAAACGCAGTATCAGGCAAATGTACTTGGAATAAGTCAAGTGTCGGGTCTCTGATCTGCTGCATTGCTGCATGGTGACGCGCCGCCACTCCATCAATTTGCGTCTGTTACTGATTCCGGAGGACAAACCACCAAATAATACACCAAATAATTTTTTTCTGGCTTCACCTCAGTGATCAGCACCTCTGTCTCACATTCGGTGAAGTTTTTCTTTTTTGTGTGTTTTGCAGCAGGATTGGCCATTTGGACAGTAGGTGACAGGAGGCGTATTTATAGTCATATGCAGTAATTTATGGGAGGAGCCAGGGCGGGGAAAGTGATTCGTGCACATGCGCTCAGTTTCACGTTGATTGGGATGTGTAAAGGAAAGGTGCGCAGGACCTGGTGTGCGCACTGTTTTATACATGTGGGGATTTCTGTCTTTTATACATGAGGCCCCAGGTTATTTATTATAAGATGAATTTGACTGTTAGCATTTTTTTTTTTTTTTCAAATTTTCTACAGATATCGCGATAATACAATTATAATGATATTTTTGGCCACAATAATCGTGGAGTGAACAGCCCTAATGTAAATGATGAAATACCCTAGTAACACCTCTTACAAGTTCAACTATGATGCTATTTACCGACACATTAAACATGGCACTGTGTTTTATGAATCACTCCCTACGTCTTTGGTTTTACTGACCAGAGTCTGCAGAAGTAGACTTTAGCACTTAGCATTGAGAACAAATCCTATTGAACGTGTCTTGTCACACTCGCTGCTCTCACACTCGCATCCTGTCTGGTGTTCTTAATTCATGAAGGTAGGTGTGGAGGAGTGAGATGGGTCAAAGCTCAAACTTTCTGGCTGCAGGAGCGGGACAGAAGCAGGCTGAATGCGCCATACGTGTCTTCATAAATAAAACAGCAGCCAGAGACAATGTCAAAAGTGTGACTCTGGATGCTCTGCTGTCTTTGTTGGAGTTTGAATGAGTTTGAGCATGATTTCATTACTTCTCACTGCTGCAAAGGCTGAAAAACATACAGAGTTGCTGTTTGCAGACACAAATTGGAAGAAGTTGCTTTTTAAATGAGGCCTCGTACATGTGTTGTGGCCTTACAGTTCTTCCGTTACAAGCTTTTACATTTGAATATGCCAAAGTAGGTGAAAATTAAAAAGCATAGGTGGGTTTTGAGGGGTGATTAGCCTTACATATCACCTGAGTTAAAACAACACTTCTGACAGTCTAGAAACAGGAAATTACTATAAACTTTACTATTGTTTACTGTCGATTTTACTTATTAAATCTACTGCCTGTATATAAGGACTGTGAGCAGAATTCAAAAATGGGAGGGAAAGGTTAAGAAATAATGAAATTGGGAGGTGAGGATTACTGGGCTAAGAATTTGGACATGGAAAAGAATTTAAAATAATAGTAATGATGATAATAATAATAGTAATAATGGTGCAACTGCTTCTTCTTCCAGAGTCAGTAGGGTTATTATTTTGTCTTGCTATCATTTTCCTGTTTTTTGTTTGTTTGTTTGTTTTTTTTAAGTGATGATCTGACATATCTCCTGTCCAAATCTCCTGTTTTTATAATTTTTCTTCGTATTCATTATATGAAGAAAAATTATAAAAACTTGGTCACAAAAAAAAAAAAAAAAAAAAAAAAAGCGAAGTCTTCAAAACAGCTTGCTGTTTTACTGGATTTGCCCCATAACAACAGGAGAAGAAACAATAATGAGCCACACAGTAAGAAACAACCTAAACACACGCACACACACACACACACACACACACACACACACACACACACACACANTAAACACACGCACACACACACACACACACACACACACAGAGGGTTTCATCGAGCTGGTTCAGATCACAGTAGGACTAGAATTACACTCCTATTAAACTCCTGTGGTTGGTTTGGAGCTGTACCAGCAGACAGCCCTCCCAGCACCGTCTCGCTCCAATTGTGCTGGTCTGCGCCTGAACGTAGATCGCTGTGTTCTTGTTAGGGTTCCGCTAATGCAGGTTTCCGGATGCCGTGCCAGTATTTTCGGATTGAAACCACACACACTTGACAGCCTTCCGCCCTCACACACCAACATGATGCCAAATGAGAGCGAATGATTGCACCTGTTCTTACACAAGGAATGTCAGCCTCGATGCACCGGAACTATTATAAAACTGCAAAGTAACGCTTGTTTAGCACCTTAAAGGAGCATATAGATGATTTTACACATTCAACCCCTATAATTATAACCTGCATACATGTTACACTACTACCAAGGGCGTCACTTTGTGTTGAAAAGTGGTGGGGACATAAGGGCTCAGATGAAAAAACATTTTTT
>VXCM01002808.1:5608-44782 GCA_014773175.1 Lucifuga dentata | reverse complement strand
TGTGTGTGTGTGTGTGTGTGTGTGTGTGTGTGTGTGTGTGTATGTGTGTTGCATCCAGGTGGGAGGGTGCAGGGGTCAGAGCTGCAGAGATTGTGTTCTGTGTATCAACAGCTGATTGCTGAATCAGAGTTATGAATGTGAACCTGTGCATCTACAGTTCCATGTGTGTCCATGCAGCTTTGAGTGTGTGTGTGTGAAGAAAGTATAATGAAATGGAACACAGTTATTAAATGGTCACGTGCCGTTAACTCTCTCTCTCTCTCACACACACACATGTTATGTGTGTGTGTTTATAGTTTATACTATACCGTGTTTATACTATTTATAGCAGAAACAGTCCTCCTGTTGCTATTGATTTGCCGTTCAGCCAGGTTAACTCTGATTTGTTAACTCTGCCCTTGTTCATGCCTCCTCAGTCAAATGACTGTGATTCAACATGGAGGTGCTGGCACATGTCAAATTCAGCAGGGGTCAGATTTCTATTATACTGTGTTTTACTAATAAAGATTGCTGTGCCAATCGCTGTGTACTCAGTGGGCTTCCAACAGTATTAAAATGAGCCTATTTATTAAATATTAGCAGTAGTCAACATTTGGAATAGCTACTAAAAAATAAATGTGAGTAATAGGTTCTGGTTCCTTGGTGTGAACGTTTCTGAGTTTCCTGATCCAGACCGACTGTGACTAATGAAGGGATAAATGAATTGATAGTGACTGGAAAAATGACACAGCACTAGTTCGCCCTCTCACTCCAAATTGAGAGTTGATAGTTGTTCTGTTTGTTTCACGTGTGGGCTGAAATAAGAAATAAAGAAAAGCTAAATGAGGCCTTCAAAACAGCTTTGTTTGTCGAAACAACAAAGTGAAGAAGTAATTGAGTTTGCAGCAGGAACACTGAAATCAATAAGCAGTTTACACGTGATGAGGAAGATGGATCCCTGTGCTGCCAAGAATACTTGTATCGACTCAAGTACCAAATACTACTGATTGTGGTGTTGTTAGTACTAAGACATGGATAACTATCAAAACACTCTTCAGTGTGATTTCTAAGAGTAGAGACAATTTACATGGATCTTTTTAGACATATTCATAGTGACACCTTTTAAATCAAATGGATCCATGGTGTCACGGAATTAAAAGTGCATCCAAGATATCTATGTATATACTTTCATCATACTAATAATTTTGATTTAATGTTCCTGAACAAGCGACAGAGAGATTCACATACTTGAGCTTTTGTTTGTTTCCAAGTATAGTATACTATGACAGTCTAACTGTCCTTATCCTTATCTGGTTAACTCCTTGATTTCTAATATTTTTCTACACTCTCATTTCCAAAACAGATCACACCATTCCTACAAAAAGTGTGAAAGAACTGGTGGTTTTGCATGTTTGAGCCCAATAAATACTGCCCGTATACATGTTAGATTACTGCCAACCATTTTCCAAAATATAAAACTGTATTTTAGTTTTCAGTATTAATTTACCAAATTCCCACTGATAAAATTCAGTGGTTCACCTGAATTTTATCGAATTCACTGATGCACGACTGTAGAAGGAACGGTCATTTTGATTTCTTGTTAAAAGCTGGGACTATATTCTCTGGTGGAGACAAACTTCNCCCCCCCCACCCATGTTGGACCTGTTGAATTATGTTATTTCAACAAAAAGAAATTAAGGGTATGTGGTTCACCATGATGGATTAATGAGCTCAAGCACATTTCAAGTCTCTACAGTTTGATTTTAATAGCATATTGGAATGAATTGAAACCAATTACAGGCTGGAAGATAGGAAGAAGTATTCTTAAATTTACTGCTCCAGTAGTATGGTTTGGGAAATGGTTATTATTAGGCTCAAACATGCAAAATCACCAATGTGCTCCTTCAGTGTGCCTCAGAAGTATGATCTCAGTTTATGATTCACAGAAATGTGTTTTTTAAATGTCATCACATCTTGGTATTCATTTCAGACTCTATGATGTTGACATGGGTGTTGTTTAGCTTCATTGGCATTATGCAGTAAGTATGCAGAGATTGGAACCTGCATCATCGGCTGTACTTGTCCTGCACACTGGTGGAGTGTTAAGTGCTTTGAGTAAAAGCCATGATTATGTGATGAACGGTAATACTGCAGTTTAATCTGTGTCAACCAACAGGGAGCTATGAAGGTTTAATGAAGTAGCAGATAAATGTGTGGTCCCATGTAGATGCTTTTGCAGGGCCAATAGGTTACTGAGGTTTCCTTTATGGCATATATGTTAGATAGCGTTAGAATGTTTGTATATGAAGAACAGTAACATGGAAGAGATGCAGCTGAGGAGCGGGGAGTGGAAAATCAGTTTGATAAGAAATTACAGTAAATTTTATTATACTGTTATGTTTTATTATATTATACTTTTCTTGATGATGTCTCTTTAGTTGGGTATATTATTATTATCGGTGGCACTGAAGAATATAGGCGAGCAAGCTCCAATTTTGTGCCCTAGAAAGCAAAACGCTGCTGCTTAACGTGAACAACACTAAAAGAACCTTGTCGTAGATTTATACAGGAAGAAAGAAATGGTCATCCTTTGCTGGACAAGTTGGCGTGGAAAATTCAGCACATGTTGACATCAGGCCAGTCCAGGCTTTTCTTCTTGAGAAAACTAAGAGTGTTTAACGTGTGTAGCAGAACGCTGCTTCGGTGTTATTATCGCAGTGTTGTCTTTTACTCATCTGTATGCAGGGCTTATAGTGCTCAGAAGGGTGAATAAAATCATCAAAAGAGAGCTCCGCTATAGGAGTGTCTCCAGAGTCTGTTGAGGAGGTGATTCTTTGGAAAAGAAAACTAGGATCATCATACAGAATAGCACCTTCACCATTCTGTTCTGATGTGACCTCCTTCCATAGTGGTTTTGCTTTTCCCAGGTGTTCCACTCAATGATTTAGATTATCTATCTATCTATCTATCTATCTATCTATCTATCTATCTATCTATCTATCTATCTATCTATCATCTAATGAAATGAGCATTTTAAAACTGTTTTTTGTGTTTACTCAGGCTGTCTTTGTCTTACATTAAACTTTGTTGACAATCTGACACAATGAAGTGTGACAAATTTGCAAAAAATTGAAGAAATCAGGAAGGGGGCAAATACTTTATCATGGCACTGTATCTACAGTATATTTCTCTATCTATCTTAGAGTTTCCTTTAGGTGGTTTTCTTGATTTCCGCCATGTACATTCTTTTATTATTGCATGTATATGTTTGTTCTTGAAGTCAATCTACATCTGAATCTTTCTGAATCTTTACTCTTTCATGAGTATCCAGCCTCAGTTCATTGCCATTCTCTCCTCATTGCACCACACATGGACAGGACCCTCTAACCACGGCAGAGTTGCTTATTAAGTTACAGAAGCACAGCTCTTGTTAGCCCCAGGATCTTCATTGCTTTTATTGCTTGTGATTGGAGCCTATAGAGAATTATGCAAATGGAATTTGCCATGCTTTACAGATTTCTGCACATGCATGTTGATAAGCTAATAAAAGGGAATAAATGCATACATCTGCCACTTAATGTCTGCGGGTCATTTGCAAGAAATCCTGTGATTTAATTGGCAGTCAGAAGAATGTGTGCATTAAATGTGGAGATGGTGCAGCAACAAAAAAAAAAAAACTCGCTTCCAGTGGGATCCGAGTGATGCATGCATGAATGAAGGAGGAGGCGAGGGGCAGAGGGACAGAGGAAGAATCATGTTGCTGCTACAAGCATGTCTGCAAGCAGGAGATTGCCTTTGGTTTTGAATGGGAATACGAGAGGAGATTGAAAAAGTGCATCACGTTCTGTCTGTGTGTAGAGTGAGTCGTGAGAGAATGCCTCAGAGAG
The DNA here is from genome assembly GCA_014773175.1 of Lucifuga dentata. Lineage (NCBI taxonomy): Eukaryota > Metazoa > Chordata > Actinopteri > Ophidiiformes > Bythitidae > Lucifuga > Lucifuga dentata. The sequence continues at coordinate 40,916 of VXCM01002808.1, read as the reverse complement.
TTTTAGACTTTGAGTTGAGGACACATGTTGGTTCTTGGCTGTCCGGAGGGAGAGTCCTTTTTTTTCCTTTGTTGTAGCACTACTGTGTTTTTAGCAGCGCAGGTTTGCTTCTCTTTGTCTGCGCTGCAAGGTTATGAGAATGCAAGTGAAGGAGAGGCTGACAGCATACAAAGAACCAAACTCCCTCAACAGGGTTTTACTCAGAGAAGGAGCATCACTTGCTCGCTTTCAGTCTCCTTCTGCACCTTGCACAGGTGCAAAAATATATATTTTAAGATAAAAGAAGAATCAGTGTCACATAGACATAATTCCATTTCTCTGAGCAGTTAGAATTGTAGTCATTCATTTTTCTCCACGGATAATGTTTGCATGGAGAATGTTTCATTTTGTAAATTGTTACCTGAAGGAGAACAAAACTGAAGTGAATAATAATCCTTTAGAGGAGGCTGAGATATGAATATTTCAAACATTACTGTAGAGGAGCACAATGTCTTCTCAGGGGCACCGTCACTGCAACTGTCATGCGATCTGTGCACCGTTCCTGTGATAAAGGTTTGCTCAGTCCGTGGAGCTTTTTAAGGACCATACTTGTCAGTTGTGCATGTTTGAGCCCAATATGTACAACCCGCATATATGTTATATTACTGACAATTTCCAAAACATAAAACCATATTTTAGTTTTCCTGTTATTTTTTTCAAATACTCTTATCTTTTAAAATCAATTGTACAGGTGATACACCCACCTTAAATTTCAGCATGTGCATGATTGTAGAAGGTGCGGTCATTTTAATTTCTTTCTTCTGGGACCATATGCATTGTCTTCCACATAGCTCTGTAGGTTAAATAAAGTTACTCTGACAGAAAAACTTAATTGACATCATGGTCACTGTGATGGATTATGTATCTCAAACGTGTTTCAAGTCTCTACAAGTTGATTTTAATAGCGTAGTGGAATGAACAGAAACAGTGGAAGTCTGGAAGGTAGGAACACAATTATACCACTTACCGATAAAGTAGTATGTTTTGGGAAATGGTTGTCAGTAACCTAGCATGATTGTATATATTGGACTCAATCATGCACAACTGCTGGTATGGTCCTTTAAGGAGTAAAGAGTAGTTGAATACAATGTTAAAACTGTAAATTGTATACTGTCTACTTGGGATATTATACTAACATTAAAAACAGAAGAAGCAACATCTCTATGTATCCGCTGACGTACCATAAGGTTTGGGATACTCTGATGCCAACATTATCAGCTCTTTCATCGTCACCATCATCACAGTGGTGAACTCTGCCTCTTCATTCTGATTGGCCAGCGGCAGCCGTTAAAAGTTTGACATGGCCAAACTTTAGCGGCAGCAGCAGAATAGGGGAAAACCTGTGTCTTTCATTGAAATGAATAGAGGAGGCAACCTGCCACAAAGGGCCTTAAGGAGAAAATTATTCCAGTTTATGTTCTCTCTGAATGCCAGCAATATCTTTCTTTTCTTTTTTCTTGGTGTTTGTTGTACATTTGCAAATGTCTTTGCTTAATTGGGGATCAGTCAGCTGACAGATCTCGTTGGTACTCTGTGACATCAAAAATGGTTTTCAGATAATGCTGGAAAATGTCACAGGAAGTGCAGCATTGACTGATGTCCCAAATTTCCTCTTATTCTCCAAGAGTTGCAGTGGTTTTTTACTTTGATGAGCTTTGAACCGCAGCACAGCCATTCAAGTTGCTATGGCAACAGACGCTTATGTTTTCTGTCATTTGTTTCAATTTGAGCTTCAACATTGCGATAAGACTTCAAAGAGGGGACGCTCTGAGCAAATTCTGCCTCTGTTGAGCTGTGCGTGACTTGTGCTCCTGCTTGAAAGGTCACTCCATTTCAACGCTGGGAGATTTCCTTTGAGCACTCTATTCTCGTCTTGTTTACTACACATGGGTAGATTTGGGGGGNGGGCCTTACTGTTGTGTTGCTGTTAATATTGTTTTGGATTTGAAGGCCTCTGAGGCTGAGGCATTATCTGAGGTCTGCATGGCTTTCTTTGTTCGCCTGCAGCTTTATGGTGTGTCAATATCTTTATTACTTAAATTACCTGAAAATGTCCCAAAAGCCCTGGTCTAGTTAGATGCTAGCTGATTGGTCAACAGTTTTCAGTGCACATGTGGAAAAAAAAAATAATACTTAATGTTGGACTGTGTGATTTGGCCATCAGAGGGCAGATAATAAAAGGGTCTCATGAGAAGTCCTGAATATGATTGTCACTGGGTTTAAAAAGGTGTTTAATGTTGCATGTAAAAACAGCCCAATTTCAGAAATAGCATATGAATGAAAACCTTTAAGACCATTTCAAAGACAAACTCACTGAAACCAGCCTTGATATGCAGTATGGTATCCTGTGAGAAACAAATTCACTGACAAGTTGATTCTCAGTTGACTCTGCGATATTAGCAGCTCTTTAAAATCACGGAGAATCGTTTGAGTCAATGTTAATACCAACAAATATTGCTTAATAGACCTTTAAATACAAACTCCACATTCACTTCTAAACAATCCAAGAAACAAAATCGATGTTTTGTTGGTGATTGTACCTGATTGACAGCACTAGTCATCGGTCATGATTTTCATTTTTAAAAGGCTTATTCCATGCAAGTTACTTTGCCACGGGCTGAGCAGCTGAGTAGCGTGTGTTACCAAGATGCTGATAGAAACGAGAGGACAATGCGTGAGCCTCTTCCTCTTTTTTTCTACCTCATCCTGAAGCTCTGCAGCATGAAGGAAGCGTGCCACAGGGAACGTATGTTGCATGTTGTCGGCTATCATTTTGACCTTTTCCTCACATGATACATGCATGCATTCACCTTTACGTTGCATGGAACTGATTCGCCTCTGCTTTCGTGGCCTTTTCACTCTGAGCCTGTTTCTGTTCTGCTGAAGCATCGGTGAGAGGGACCTAATGTACATCTAAGTGACCCTCCATTTGTGTGCTTTCAGAAATAAAACCCACTGGGGTTGATTCATAAAACAAAGTGGCAGATTTAAGTTGTCGATAAGGGCAGATAGCATTATGAGGTCACATTCCCTCATTCATAAACGCCTGTTACCAATGTCTTTAAGCTTAAAAAAGGAGTTACTATATTTTCTTATTTACACATTGGGTCATAAAACACACAATCACACAAATTAACACCTGTTTCAGTCTGGCGGTAAGTTTCAGCAATATGAAATCTGAGAGAGGTTTTAAACTTTATTTGCCTCATGTGATAGTGATCGATAGAGTTGATATTTAAGCCCACTCAGTTGGTTAGTCGATTATTTAAAAATGCAAAATGTATTTTATGCAAAATTTGACTTCATCTCACACCCATTCTTGTGGCACAGCGTCTCTTCACCTCTTCCTCAAGCCTCATCTGCTGGCTCTGTGTCTCTCACATGCAAAATTTTGTCTAAGTTGTATATAACCATACAGCCTGAGTAATAAGCATAGAAACATAAGACGTTGTTAATGAAACTAAATACTTCCTGCAACTGTTTCAGGAATGGATTATGCTTCCTGACCCACTGGAAGACTTTTATTGTGAGTCAAAAGGGAAGTGTTGCGCTTGCAGGAGCAGGAAACATTTTGGGACATGGGGATACAAACTTAATGACATATGTCTTTTGACCTTTTTTTTTATCCCTTTAAAAAAATCTCTCAGAAAACTGTAAAAACATAAAACATCTAGTCTTAAACATATTGTAAAACAGAGATGAAATACATACTGTATTATAAACTCTACCTTTGAATGTTACACACATCCCCGCCTCTCCAAAACATCTGAACCACTTGGTGCACTGTGTGTCAGCAGAGCTAAAAGAAGTGCACCCAGAGTGTTTGGACTGTGAGCAGACAGGTCAGCCTGAGGATTTCTGTCTTTACTCTAGACCTCCTGCTGGGAAGGGAAGGTCAGCTTCACCCTCCAACTCCAGCTTCCCTCATTTCCACTCATCTGCTATTCTCAGCCTCTCTCCATTGTTTTGTCACCTCCTTCCCCCTCTCTCTCTCTCTCTCTCTCTCTCTCTCNCTCTCTCTCTCTCTCTCTCTCTCTCTCTCTCTCTCTCTCTGTTTGCATCAAGGTTTCTCAGTTTTTTTTGTATCCCAACTTTCCAGTGTTTTTGTCTACATCTTTTAAAGGACCATACCATCCATTTGCATGTTTGAGCCTAATATATTCAATTTTCATATATGTTATGTTACTGACAGTCATTTCCCAANATTTGCATGTTTGAGCCTAATATATTCAATTTTCATATATGTTATGTTACTGACAGTCATTTCCCAAGGATAAAACCATATTTCAGCTTTCCTGATATTTTGCAAAATTTCTTAGTCTTTCACAATCAAATATTCAAGCGATACACCCACCTTAAAAATCAATGTTTCGCCTGCTAATAGTTACACAACCTTATGATGTCATGGTTGTTTAAATTTTTCAATAAACACAGGTCTTCTTTTGGGACTATATTCCCCGGTGGAGACATACNTTTAAATTTTTCAATAAACACAGGTCTTCTTTTGGGACTATATTCCCCGGTGGAGACATACATTCATACTGTGCTTTTATTGCGCTTAAATGCTAAAATTACGAAACTTAGAAAAAACCTGAATACACATCTTGTTTGCGATGATGACTTACCTATCCCAAGAATGTTTCAAGTATCAACAAGTTGATTTTAATAGCATACCAGAATGAACTGAAACCAATGGCGATCTGGAAGGTAGGAAAAACACTTTTAATTCACCGTTCCAGTAGTATGCTTTGGGAAATGATTATCAGTAACATTACGTGTATGAAAATTGAATATATTAGGCTCAAACACGCAAATTGGGTGGTATAGTCCTTTAAGCCACCTAAAAGACAAGAGTGACAACAGGATCCCTTCAAGCTGTGCTGGACCATAGATTTATCTGAAAATAAATCTGTGTAACTGACAAGGTGATGGTGTGATGGTGGTCTTTCTCCCCCCCCCCCCCCCCNCCAATTAAGATGCTCTAGATTTCGGTTTATTCCCCAGACATAATTCTGTTGTCACCCGGTTCACTGGTGAGGGGAAAATATTATCATTTCCTTGCCTTGCTGAGATTTTGCCACATTTTTCTTGATCTGAAGCAGAGATTTTCATATCACATCTTATCTCTTACCTCTCTTATCTTAAGGACACTTCCGACCTTAGATGAAAGTGACACGTTTGACCTCATGTTCTGACATGAATTTTTCCGTCTCACTCAGGAAACGCAGCGGCTTGCTCTGTAGCCAGCTTTCCAATTTGCTTAAGAATTGATGCTCATGCTCAAGATTTGAGCAAATTATGTCAAAACATAGTTTCAGGAGAGATTGATATGGATTTATTCATGAAACCCAGGTCTAAACAAGCAGCAAGCATCTTTATTTATTGCACTTCCCCCTCAGAGCCATACAATTTAGACCAATCATTTTCTACAATTGTCATCTGTGCAGCAGAAGGTAAATAATAATCTGGAGTAGTTGTAATTCCACCCGCAGACCACATTGTACCTTTCTGACAAACACACATGTACACACAACACTCTACTCTCTCCAGTGGTGCTTATTATCCAGCTCATGCATAAATCCATGGAGCTGTTTCAAGGCTAAATGTCTCTCTTATTTAAGATCAGCAGAGATGGGTGTTTTTTTCTACACCTTGCTGCTTTCTTGGCACAGCGATGTTACATGTCCTTGTTTTTTCCTGACATTTAATTTGAGCACTTTGTTCTGTGTGTCTGTACATTTAAGTTTCCATTTGACGTTTTCGCAGAATGAATTACAGCATATTCTGCAAAAGCAGAATATGTTATATTCACAAACTGCATGTGTTTAGTAGGCATCAATTTTTGTTGTCAGTGTCTCTTTTCAGCTGTTACTTGAAAAGAGAAACTCTTCTTGGGTGCCACCAAGATCCTCAGCATCCTTTTTTCCCCACATAGTTCTTAGCCTTTTCCATATAGCTCCAAACACATCAGCTCAGGTGCTTTTTTTCAAAGCCTCAGTGCCAAAGTGCTTCTCTGCATTTTAAAGACACCTAGTGGACATGTGTCCTCTGTTGTGTGTTTTTATTTATTTATTTATTTATTTATTTTTTTTTTTTTNTTTTTTTTTTTTTTGGGAGGTAAGGACAATGCTGTTTCAACTCGGTTGGTAAAAATACTGTATGTGCATTAAGAACCTTTAAAAGTCGGGCAGGAAACTTTCTGCTGTTTCCTGCCCTCCTGTTTTTCTGGTAATTTCAAGACATTTGAGGCCTGATACCAGCAATTCTACAGATTTGAAAGCCAAGAATAATAAAAAGTGAGCTGATGGAAAACAGTAACTTTATTTAACCGATCCAATATGGAGCTGCATGGAAGACAATGCATTTCTCTGCCAGGAAATATAGTCTGAGGAGAAGACGGCTTTTAAAGAGAAATTAAAATGGCCACGCCTTCTAAAACTGTGCAAAAGAGTTAGAAGGCGAAATGCTGAATTTTAAGGTGGGTGCATCATCTGAATATTTGATTTTGAAAGATTAAGGGATTTGAAAAAAACAGAAAACCTAATATGGTTTTATGTTTTGGAAATTGGTTGCCAGTAATGTAACATGTATGTGGATTGCATATATTGGGTTCATACATATAACAGTAACAGTAAAGGTATGGTCCTTTAAATGTCTCACCATATAATTGGAATATGAACTGAAAATATAAACACTATAAAATGTCAATTGGAACTGGAACTGTTCTTGTAAGGCAACAATAAAAGGCAGAGGTGACAAAACAAGAATTAAAATGGTACAAAATGGCTGAACAGACATTAAGAACAGACATTATGATCGATAATTTTAACTGCAGTTTCTTTAAGTTGAGTTAGAAATCTCTCCAGCCTACACTTACAGGAAACCTGTTCTGCTGCAGTATCCAGTCCAGTTTCATTTTACTTTCATTTAGCCTCATTAATAAAGGAAAAAAAGAAGCTGACCTGTGCTGCTGCTGCATCATACTTCATTATAATACATCATACTTCACACACTACTTCCTCATAAATCCAAAAGCTTGCTTCTCAAATTGATTACAGCCCCTCCAGCAACATCACTTCTTGATTAAATGAATCTTCATGTGCTCATAGGGAAGAGTTGTAATGGCAGCTTCTGTTACCTTTAATTTTTTTTAAAATCTAAAATAACCTTGAGCCACGTTAAATCGAATTGGTAAGCTGATGAGCTGTGAGCATTCCGTTTCTACACGGCTAAAGGTTTTGATTGCTTTAATGCTCTCAAGGGCTGAAATAATCAATTTAATGTTTGAAGAAATTGTAGCAGTTTATAGAGAATCTAGCGGGAATGGTTCAATGAGAATAGCAAACCCCTCCAATAACTTTATAATTGTATGGCCAGGAAATATTTGTACTCTAGATCCCTGTTACGACCCAGCCTAGGGGAACCGGTATTTCAGCTCTGAGTCAAATGAAAGTTCTTTTTACTTTGGGCTGGTACATCAGCAATTCATTTTGGCTTTAGGTGGATCATAAAATTAATGTCCATTCCACATCATCACACTTCTTGTGGTTATTGCAAAGTGCAAAGAAAGATTCTTTAAACTTCCTGCCTGAAAATAGACTGGACTGGACGCTAAATGGAGTAAAGGTCATTTTCATCTGGTATGATTTTTCACAAAATTTATCTTGCTTTTTTTTTAGTAATTTGCATGCTTGTTGTAGTAGCTTGCATGTCTCTGTTCACCGTTAAACTTCCTTGTATTGAAAGAGAGTGGTTGGCAAACCTCTTTGACAAATATGACAATATAAAAGTTTTGAAATGCCTTAGAATATGATGCTATGCAGTATACCATAAGCTAACGTCTCAAATATGAGCATCACATTAATGTAACACCTGCACCTGCAACACCTCTGTCTCAGAGGTGATTCAAAATGGTGCATTTCACAAGAAAGTATTCCTTACAGTGCTGCGTTGTATTGTTTCTATTTTTCTGGCCACTTGGCATGTTATCTCACTTTGGGCCAGATTCATAAACAGTAGTACAAGATTTAATGTGTCGACAGGGGTCAATAATTTCACGCAACCACATTCCCTCATTCATAAACACCTGTTACCACCACATTTTAGCGTTTGCCTTGAAAGAGGCGTTACTACTTATTTACATGTCGGGGGAAGCGATTCATAAAAAACCCGGTCACACAAATTAAGACGTGCTTCATTCTGGTCATAAATTTCAGCGATATGAAATCTGGGCAACGTTTTAAAACTTCATTTGCTTCACGTGTTGGTGATCAATATATTTAATAAATAAACTGATCATTTTAAGCTGATTAGTCAGTTTTTAAATGGTGAGTGTTTTGATCCGATCACGCACATTCTCGTGGCACTCTGTTTATTCATAATCTCATCTGCTGCGCTGTGCACATTTGTGTCTTCCCCCCCCACACACACACACACGCACACATCACATCACCCTCCACTCACTCCACACACAATGGAGGTTGATATGCAGGTTTACCTCTTTAGTGTCAGTCTTTTAAAGCGTGGAGCTCTAAAGCAGAATTTATGTTTCCTTTGCTGGTTTAACATGTCAATATTGCATTACAAGCACATGAATTAGTGTCAGTCTGGATTTAAAACCAGATCAATCAGGATAAATCGTGGCTCATAAATATGAAGCAGCTCATTAATACGCTGATCTTCATTGGCACCTGACAACGCTACCATAATGTAACATCAGCACACTGATTAACATAAGAGAAACTTTCCCGCCACTTCTTTCGAGGGAAGTCGAGAACATCCTTTGCATCTGAAGCAACAGTGCAAGGTCATTAATCTAGAGCGCCGCGTGTTGGCTAGGAGAGGAGTTTTTCCATCTCTGCGGGCTCTTGGGCAAAATGAGCCCGCTGTGCTGAGTCAGCACAGCGATGACATGATGGGAGAGAAGGAGGTGAGCCAGAGTTTAATGATGGAAAAGAAATGGAGAGCAGGGAGGAGGAAAGCGATTATGCAGATGAAGTGGCTAGAGGATGCGTGTTTGATGTCACGTTAATGGTCATGAGCGAGTGTTAAAAGACACTCAGCTGACAGTGATGAGTTTGAAGCGTGGAAATTGTAATTGCAAATTGGGGAGTTTTTGTCTTTGAGAGTTTTTAGCTTCTTCTTTATGTTTTCCCACCTCTGTGCCCGAGGACGCCAGATAAAAGTCAACCAGCGATAATCTGAGCCACGGATCCAGCTAGAGGTCATAGGAGCTGTTTGAGGTGAGGTGAGGAGACATTTGGAAGCATTTGGTCAATCCTGGCTGTTGGAGAAGATTAAATTTAAGAGCTTCCCTGCCTGTCTTTAATCCTGCCTCACAGCATCCCCTGCTGCTGCTACGCGGGTTTGTGTGACTGGATGAAACTGATTCCACCCGGCCGCAGGGCTGTTTCTCCCTGTGGATTTACGACTTTTAGAAACTGACCCCGCTGACAGTTAAAAGGCAGCCAGACCTCCACTTCTACTTTTTTTTTTTTTNTTTCCCCCCCCTCTCTGTCTGTTCTTGATCTCAACCTCTGTCTAGCCAAGTTCTCTACTGATGCCACTGGGTGCCCTGCTAAAAGCCCGGAGAGTCTTTAAAGGACCATACCGGTGATTTTGCATGTTTAAGCCCAATAAATACTCTCTGCATACATGTTATGGGACTGATAATTCCCAAAACATAAAACTGTATTTTAGTTTTCCTGTTATTTTTAATTTCTAAATCTTTGTAATCTTTCAGAACCAAATGTTTAATTATACATCCACCTTAAAATTCAGTCTTTCACCTGCTAACAAATATTTCTCTGTAAAACCCGTCTTCTCTGTGACTATTTTCCCTGGTGCAGACACACATTTCCTTCCATGCAGCTTCATGTTGGACCAGTCAAATAAAGTTACTTTAACAACAAAAATTTAATAGACTTAATAGTGTTTCACTGTGATGGATTATGTTTCTCAACCTTGTTTTAAGTCTCTACAAGTTGATTTTAATGGAATGAAATGAAACCAATGACAGTCTGGAAGGAAGGGAAAAAAAATTCTAAAATTTATTGCTAAAGTAGAATGTTTTGGGAAATGGTTGTCAGGAACGTAACATGCATGTGTGTATGTGTATACATTGTGCTCAAATATGCAAATCACTGGTATTATCCTTTAACTATTCAAATGTTATTACTGTGAATTAAGAAATCAAAAAAAAAGCATCAACTCCTGTTGTCTGGTGCAGAAAATATGGATTGTTAATGAATACAAATTTCTGCAGTAACTGACTTGATGCTGCTTTGCATTCAGTCATCGTCTGTCAGAACGGATGACATGGCTTTGAGTGTTTTAGTCACCCTGCAGTGCTAAGACTGGCTAATGACTGATTTTGGTGTCAGTTCATACCTTTGACTAATGTTGGAAGAGGGGAGATTCCAATAAGTGTTGGATGAAAGCCATCCCTCCTGAGGGCGTGAGAATGCTGGCCCAAAATGTTTAAAACAAAATCTCCTTTACTGTCTGATGCTACGTTTGTTCACCTTTCTACACTGGCAGCCACACAGACTTGTTCTGTTTACATTATCATAAATTACAAACCTATTAAACATTTGTTCTGTGTAGCCTGGAGGAGCCCGTCTGATTTATTGATTGATCAGTACTCCTCAATGGCCAGACGTTTTCCTGGAGGTGACGGGTTTACTCTCTGGGAGTGTGTGCGGCTTCTCACATGAAAGCTTGACCTTGCCTTCACCTCGTAGGTTAATTTGACAGATGACGTGAGCGCACAGTGGCGAGCAATTGATTACAGTTCAAAGAGTCTTTTATCAGCCGCTGGTAATAGTTACCCAATGAGTAGAGAACAAGTGTGCCCAACTTGTCCTCTCCAGTCATTACACAGAAGATGGTAACTGACAGAGTAAAAGAGACGCGTACTTGTAAATATTAAAGCAAGCAGGCCGCTTTTCAAGTGTGTCCATGCATGCACGATTGCTTGCATGCAAGTAAAGATTCAATCCTCCTTGTAGGTCAGAATCCTAGGGTGTGTAGGCAGGGAAAGAACACACAGATTGTGATAGCATGGCGTCAGGCAATGTGTTTTGTTTGTGTCCCTCCACGGCAACAGATGAAGACGTCTCATGTCTCTGGGTAATCAGTCCTTACAATCACAGATTTATTTTTCACAGTAGTTGTCTCTGATGCTATCATTCTGTTTGTATTTTGTTCTATTATTTTTCCCTCTCATCGTCATCTTTCAGACCTCATCCATCCATTTTAAGGTGCATTCACATGTTGACGGTGTGTGGTAGACGGAGAGCTGGATGTTCCATTCTTTTCAATGAGAGGACGACTCTCATGAATGAGAGGAAAATTCAGCCGCTGCTGGTGGTGAGAGCGGCACACTGCGCGGCCAGACACAACCTGCAGTCAAAGTTCAAATTTTTCAACTTTTTCCACGCAGCTGCAAAGACAAACTGGATGTTGATATTCTTGGGTCAAAGATGGACAGCTGAGTTGTTGAAATATCTTCTGAGTCTCTCTTCATCCATCTTCAGTTCTTGAATTTAGCCGATGGATTTTTTTTCCAGCAATTTGCGCTCCTGTAAAATGGGTTTAACTCACATGCGTGTGCATGTCTGCCTTTTCTGTCGGTTCTTTAAACGACCATATAAAATGGCCAGAGCCAAAACTTTCCTTGTTTTATGAAATATTGCGAAAATTATAAAATGCTATTGCATCCTCCAATATTGATTCCCTATTGCATCCCGCCAATATTGATTCGCTAATTGCCAATTGCCATGACACGGTTCTGCATCTACCGTTGTTGCCTGCTGTCTGGCGCTGTCTTCCGCTGCCGTTGGCAGTTGGGCAGTTTTTCTACCATCAACATGTGAATGCAGCACTCCTCCCTCATCCTCCCTTTAGTCCAGGATATGGTTCACATTATTGGTCATCCAAACCTTCTCTTTCTCTTGGTGAGGGATTTTTCTCTGCTCTGCACTCCTGACCGTTGGATTTGTCTAATAACTCAACACTTTTAACATAAAATTGAAAACATTTCCTTTCTCCAAGTACTCATTTCTCTACCTAGCACTTGTTCACTATTACCAGGTTAGAACCAAACACAAGGAGGCTGCAGCTTGTTGTTCTGCTATACATCCTTAGAAAAAAACTGCAGCTGATCTTAGATTTGTCCTAACCGGTGTTTCCCATACAGGTAGATTGTAAGATAAAATCCAAATTGCGGGACAGAGGGTAGACCCAGCCTTTAAAAAAAATACAACTGCGACACGCTACTAATGTCATCAAACCATTGACCAAAACATCGCTAAAATATGGAATACATTTGTAATCTTACCGTCGTTTCTAAGATAAAAGTATCCTAAAAAGATCCCATGATTAGGTTTTGTCACCGTTAATCCATTTTACAGCAAAATCNTTTTTTTTTTTTTTTTTTTTTTTTTTTTACACCTCAACTGCAGAGAGAGAACCAGGCTTTTATTCCGCCAGGTCATTTTTTCTAATTTTAAAATATATGTAACCTCCATGCTGCTCACCAAAGTTTCCCTCTGCTGTGTTATATTTAGTTTATTTAGTTTTCCTTTAAAAACCTGCTGAGGTCGAATGAAAACATGCTCATGTGTTACTGTGGTTAGTAGTTAGTAGTACTGTGGTTAGTCAGTAGTCTACAGCCTGGTAGTGGCCATTTTCAACTTCATCTGAGTGTTTTTTTTGCTTTTTCTTTGCAGTTTTAAAGCCAAACAGCCATATTAAACTTTAGTGGAATCTTCCATTGCACTTTTTTTTTTTNGGCAGGCAAAATTTTCATCCTGTACAAAACACTGCTCACTTTGACCACTTCCAGGCTTAAAATATACGTTTCTTTATAAACTTTAATTTTATTATTAGTTTTTTTTACTATTTATATCCCTCAAGATTTTATCTTCTTACCTGAGAAATCAAATGTCTCTCTGTTTTCTCCCTGAATACCCCAGGTGCGCTTGCCATCCTGATACCGGAGCTGGACCTCGTCATCTCATTGGTTGGCTCGGTGAGCAGCAGTTTCCTAGCACTTATCTTCCCTCCCATCCTCCAGATCGCAACCTTTCACACCGAGGGCCTGTCACCGTTGGTGTATATCCAGAACATCATCATCAGTGTGCTGGGATTCATTGGCTTCCTGACAGGAACCTACATCGCCATCGGTGAAATCATCGCTCGCAACGCACTCAAACATGAGACTCTTTCCTCCTACATGGTCCAGTGATGAAAGAATATGACTCGAAAGTGGAAATAGCCACCAAGCCAAGAAGAAACCATTTTTAGACACATTTTATTTTATTTTTCCTACTTTCCAATTCACTGCTGATGGATCTGTCAGCCATTTTAGAATGATATGATTACATGTTTTTAGCAATATATGAAGCTGTAAGGATTTGTGGCGCTTGTTGTAGTTTTCACATCACCATCGTATCACACTACTGTTGTTGTTGCTGGTAGACACGACAAATGAACGTTCATTTTAACAGTCCAGAAACATTTAATGGTAATATAGTCATAACTGATGGTAAAAGCTAAAAAAAAAAAAAAAAAAANAAAAAAAAAAAAAAAAAAAAATGCTAAAGATGAGCTGTTTTCCAGTAGTTATTCAGTTATCTATTCAGTGTTTAAGATGTTTTGATTATGGAATCAAACTACCTCAAACAATTTAACATCCAGATTGGCGTGCTCGAGGTGAAGAAAACATCTGCAGACTTAAACATTCAGCCTAAATTCATTTGCATTTACACTTTTGACTTTGACCAATCACCTTCCATCTCACTAAGACCAAAAAAGGGGAAAAAATTATTTTAAATATGTCTTATTGTTGCACTTTGATTTATGCCTTATTCAGCAGTTTAAAATAGAGACAGAGAGCTTCATCAAGTAGCTGTAATATTAAAACCAGAAAAAAGACTAAAGAAAGACAGAAATATGCAGCAATTTATTCAAGCAAAACAAAACTCTATTTAGGAGCGATGTTATGTCTAACTTTTATTTTTGGATCTTATTTTTTAATGTTTTTATGGTATTAATATATTTACTAGATTTTTTTTATTCAACAGCATGGATTTTCAATTCTGAAAACCTAAACTTCAGAATGTCATTGTATTAATTAGAGAACAGTTCATTGTTTTAATTACAGTACAGGTCTGCATGTAATATAAAGCATATGTAAGTAAACTATTATGTTAAAGGACCATACCGCCGATTTTGCATATTTGAGCCTAATATATTCAATTTTCATACATGTAACATTACTCACAATCATTTACCAAATATTACTGGAATAGTGAATTAAAAATGTTTTTCCTACCTTCCAGACTGCCATTGGTTTCAGTTCATTCTGGTATGCTATTAAAATCAAGTTGTTGATACTTGAAACGTTCTTGGGATAGGTAATCCATCATCGTGAACGAGATGTACAGTATATTGAGGGTTTTTTTTTTTTTCAAAGTTTTGTAATTTTAGCGTTGAAGCGCAATAAAAAGTGTGGAGTGAATGTATGTCTCTCCACCAGGGAATATAGTCCCAAAAGAAGACCTTTGTTTATCGAAAAATATAAACAACTATGACTTCATAAGGCTGTGTAACTATTAGCAGGAGAAACATGGATTTTTAAGGTGGGTGTATCACTTGAATATTTGATTTTGAAAGATTAAGAAATTTTGCAAAATATCAGAAAAGCTGAAATACGGTTTTATCCTTTGGGAAATGATTGTCAGTAATGTAACATGTATGAAAATTTAATATATTAGGCTCAGACATGCAAAATGGACGGTATGGTCCTTTAATATCCATCTGCTGCAGTTGACAGACCAAAGCCAATACATTTATTGTAAAGCTTCTAACCATTTACTGCTGTAAGTGTTGTAAAAGCTGTCTCGTACGTTTTTGGTTAAGCACTTCTGTTGCACATTTGTGTTTGCACAAGAAATATTAAACTGAAAATTATCTGAAGGATTAGGACAGGATCAACTTGATTTTAACTACAGGTACACTTGCGCACAAAGTTGCTACCTGTTCATTGTTCCTAATTTGACAGCCAAAACAAATCGTTCCCGATTGGCACTGGAAACTGTAAAAACGACTTCTGTGTTAAGCCTCTGTGTTCAGAGGCGATAGAGATGAGACATGAGGCCATTAAACAAATCGGTCAGTGTTTCCTCACCATTTCTCTGGTTGTCTGTCGCTACAAGTCAATATTACTGCTTTCATGGAGTTCTTTTTTTAGTTTTTTTTTTAGAAACTGAATCTTGCAAACATGTAGTGCTAATTCTTGAAACCATGCACAGCCAATGTTTCAAACACGTGGGATATGTGTGGTAGCCATCATGCTTTGTTAATGCCAAGTATAATCCTGGACGTTGTGACAAAACTTTGATTTGCAAGTTGAAACTTATAATTTCCTCCACTTGAATTTAAAGTTATATCACGGTGGCACTTTCAGTTCTTATTTGGGGAGATTCTGTCTGATGACGATGATGGTGATGGTGATGGTGATGATGACAATGATAGTGATAGCTCTGTGCAACTACCCTAAGAAGGTTTATTTCTCTGTTTATTTTCATTTCTTACCCAGAATAAATGACATTAAAATTGTCCATATGCTCTGCTGTCTTTTTTAGGTTGCTGCCCGAAGACTTTCATCATCGTACTCTCAGTTTAACCCACAAGGGGGCGATATTCTCCATCATTCATTTTATAGTCAGGTTAAGCTAAAAGAAACATTCTGACCTACAAGGACCAGCAGCAAAAATAGGTCTTGTTTTCCTTATTAAAATGTATAGAGTCATGACTAGGGTGTTTGATTTTATGTCATTAATAAGACTCAGTCATTTTACAATTGTTTTTCCTACCTTCCAGACTGCCATTGCTTTGAAACACACTTGAGATACATAATCCATCACAATAAGCAAGGTAAAGATTAGGATTCGATTAAGGTTTTTTTCCTGAGTAACTTTATTTAACCAATCCAACACGGAGCTGCATAGAAGACAACATATGACTCTGCCAGGAAATATAGTCCCAGGAGAAGACGGCTTTTACAGAGAAATTAAAATGACTGTGTGTTCTGCAATTGTAAGATGCTTCAGCAGGCAAAACGTTGAATTTTAAGGTGGGTGTATCACCTTTGATTTTGAAAGATTTAAAAAAAAAAAAAAACAGGAAAACTAATATATGGTTTTGTGTTTTAGAAATTGTCAGTAACATAACAACAAATAAAGGAGCTATTGAGAAGTGGTGCCATGCAGGGACGTGTGGGGGCATTCTACAAATTCCTCAGTGGTCTCCTGGGTTGTAGACCAGCATAATGCATAGCGTAAGACATTTTCAGCTATTCAGTTAAAGCTAATCTCTCATCCACGTTTCCGTGTCACCACAGAAATATACGCTTGTTGCGTATATTTAGATTACTTAGATTTGCGTGTTGGGGCAATGAAACATGATCAGTACAACTTGGGCCAGCACTCATAAACAGTTGACAGGATGCCATGAGGGAGACCATCTTTAGAAGGGAGCCACTTCACATTTTAAGGGCTACTCACAGAAAGAAGACGAAGACACTCAAGTTCTTGATCATGATGATGTTCCAAAACCTGCATGTGACGACACCACAGAACTGTAGGTGAACTGTAGATGTGCATATGGACATCGGATATGGATATATTTGGAGCAAAGCCAGAAGACTATATATTGGATCAACCTCAGAGAAATTGAGGTTGGTGGGTAAAATCTGGCTCTTAGCAAGACTTTGAAGGGAATTCTTGCTTTAACAACCAGGATGACCTTTTGACCCTCTGTGAGTTTTTTGCTTTATGGAGAGATTCTGTTTCTTGCAATCCTTGATTTTCTGTAAGTTGCTGATCATGATGTACAGCCATGATTTTAAAGGACCATACCATCCATTTTGCATGTTTGAGCCTAATATATTCAATTTTCATACACGTAACATTACCAACAATCATTTCCCAAAGGATAAAACCATATTTCAGCTTTCCAGATATTTTGCAAAATCTCTTAGTCTTTCAAAATCAAAGTGATACACCCACCTTAAAAATCAGTGTTTCGCCTGCTAATAGTTATGCAGCCTTATGAAGTCANTGATACACCCACCTTAAAAATCAGTGTTTCGCCTGCTAATAGTTATGCAGCCTTATGAAGTCACAGTTTAAATTTTTTGATAAACGCAGGTCTTCTTTTCCCGGTGGAAACATACATTCACTCTGTGCTTTTTATTGCACTTAAACGCTAAAATTACAAAACTTTGAAAAAACCTGAATACACGTCTTGTTCATGATGATGGATTACCTATCCCAAGAACGTTTCAAGTATCAACAAGTTGTTTTTAATAGCGTACCAGAATGAACTGAAACCAATGGCGGTCTGAAAGGGTAGGAAAAACATTTTTTGACTCACCATAGTATGCTTTGGGAAATGACTGTATGAAAACTGAATATACTAGACTCAAACATGCAAAATGGATGGTATGGTCTTTTAAATAAAGTACACATATGTACATTTCTTCTTGTCAGTGCTGATTGTGTAGTGACTGGTGATAAATGACTCATTCTCTCCTGAAAAGAATATTCCTTGGTGGAGGCTGGTAGTAAATAAAAGGTGTAAAAATTGAGGTTATCAGCACCATTTGAAATTTAAAGGACCATACCAGTGATTGTACATGTTTGAGCCCAGTATATACAGTACAATCCACATACACGTTACATTACTGACAAATTTCCAAAAATAACTTTAGCGGTAAATTCTAGATTGCTTTTCCTACCTTCCAGACTGCCATTGGTCTCAGTACATTCCAGTCCACTATTTAAAATCAACTTGTAGAAACTTGAAACACACTTGAGATACATAACCCAACACATCTATCACATCTATTTTTTTTTTTTTTTTNTTTTTTTTTTTTTTTTTGTCAGAGTAACCTTATTTAACCAATCCAACACAGAGCTGCACATAAGACAATGTATGCCTCCACTCAGAAATATAGTCCAAGGAGAAAACAACTTTTCCGGAGCAACTAAAATGACTGTGCCTTCTAAAATTGTGCAAAAGTGTTAGAAGGTGAAACGCTGAATTTTAAGGTAGGTGTATCACCTGAACATTTGATTTAGAAAGATCAGGGAATTTGAGAAAATAGCAGGAAAACTAAAATACAGTTTTATGCTTTGGAAATTGGTTGTCAATTATGTACCATATTTGCAGGTTATATACAGTATATTGGGCTCAAACATGCATAATCGCCGGTATGGTCCTTTAACCCTTCAAAGTCCTACAATAGGTAATTGTAATGGAGCCATATATTCAAATAGAACTTTATACAGCAGTGATGTTGACTATCTAGCTGCATCCGTGTTAACATGTTACATGTCATACGTCTTACATTTGACATGTTCTAAATATTACTAGTATTGATTTTGTGTCTACATTTAGAATCGTCAGATGTCTTTTTGATGATAATGAGCTCTTTTGTTGAAGCAAACCCCCAATGCAGCTTTTTAGGCAACAAATAAAAGCCAAACTCAATTTTTAAAAAAAGTAAAATTACATAATAGATTTTCGACTCCAAGGGGTCAAAGGGCAAGCTATTACCAACTCTCCCTATTTTTTCTGTCACTGTGTGAACAACGAACGTTGAGTGTTTGTGTGTAAACACTTAGCAGAATGTAAATTCAGCCCTTTAAACGACCTCGGAGCTCTGAAGCCGAGTGCTTTTGTGACCACCAGGTATTCTTGTCTTTGTGTCCCTGAAGTGCAAAAGCTTTTCAACGTTCGCCGTGCAAGCAATCCTTGTAATCCTGCTGCTGCCTAATTGATACAAATGAAAGGGAAGCAGGATGGGTTGGGGAAAAGGAAGAAAAGGTCCTCCGGGGTTAATTTTCCTTCATCCTTTCCTTTCCTTCCTCCAAGCTGCACTTATGGTCAGCCAGAGATGGAATTTCATTAACAGAAGTGGGAGCGGTAATGCAGAGCCGCGCAGTCAAAAAAACAGCATTTTACACATAGACTTTCTGCAGGTTTGCATTTAGCCGTACATTAGTGACACACAGCTTATATAGAATATAGATGTTTTCTTGGTGGTTGTTTTGGTGTTCCTCGTGTTCTTGCTTCTTCTTGAGGGGATTTTGTGATTTGCTATTTAATCCTTCTAGTAAATCAGAATAAAAATACAGTTTTCAACTCAGCTCTTCCCGCAGTAGTGGAAGAAACACTACAATCCATTACTTAAAGGACCATACCGGCAATCGTGCATGTTTACCCCAATATATACAAGTCACATACACATTACTGACAACTTCCTAAAATATGCTACTTTAGCAGTAAATTTTAGATTTTTTTCCCCTACTTTTCAGACTGCCATTGATTTCATTCATTCCAGTTCACTATTAAAATCAACTTAGAGACTTGAAACATGCTTGAGATACTTAATCTGCGACAGTAATTAACACGTCTATTAGGTTTTTTTTTTTGGTTTTTTTTGTTTTTTTTGTCAGAGTAAATCTATTTAACTGTGATACACCCACCGTAAAATTCAATGTTTCGCATTTTAACACTTATGCAGTGGGCATTGTTGTTTAAATTTCTCAGTAAAAGCTATCTTCTCCTGGGACTACATTTCCTGGCGGAGGAAAACATTGTCTTCCATGTAGCTCCATGTTGGATTGGCTAAATAAAGTTACTTTGACAAAAAAGAAAACCTGTTGTTTGCACATGTTGTTCGCTGTGATGGATTATGTATCTCAAACATGTTTCAAGTCTCTAAAAGTTGATTTTAATAGCGTACTGGAATGAAATGAAACCAATGGCGGTCTGGAAGGTAGGAAAAACAGTCAAGAATTTACCGCTAAAGTAGTATAGTTTGGGAAATGGTTGTTAGTAACATAACGTGCATGTGGCTTGTATATATTGGGATCAAACATGCACGATCGCTGGTATGGTCCTTTAAGTCCAGGTTGTAACACTACATGTGGAAAAGTGTGAGAAGGTGAAATAAATGCATCTTTCAGAATATGTTTTGGTCTAATAGTACGAGTGTGTTTTCCGAGGACCTGAAGGATTTGCTGAACCTGCTGCTTTTCCTCCCTAAATGAGACATCAGAAACCAAAACTAATGGTGCATTCAGGTGCTCCTTGTCAAGGTATTAAGGTAAAAATTTCAGCCTTACTGACCTGATATGATGTGTTTGGTCTAGAAATGTAATTTTCAGAGTTTGCTCCTGCAGCAGTGTGTTTGAGGGTCTCCTCCAGAATCCCTCCACGGGGAGGCTTTGTCCTCATCAGATACTAAAACCACTTCAGCTGATTCCTTTCAGTGCAAACAAGCAGGCTTAAGTTGTCATTCATGTTAAGAAAAAAATCGCAAGGGCAAAAAAAAAAAAAAAAAANAAAAAAAAAAAAAAAAAAATCAATGATCCTGGTGGAAACAGGATTATTAAAATAGCATGAGCAGAGCAAACACTAGTTTAACAGGTTTTTTTTTTTCTTTTACCTACTTTGAGGGACTTCTTGCACATAATTAGAAACTCATTTGTATTTTCTCTGCGTGTTTTTATTGATCCGAGTTGATTTGTATTGGAAACAGGCTGAAATAATTCCACTGCAATGGCATTTGTTTTAAGGAATAACAGACTCAGTATTGGACTGATATTGACTTCGGAAAGTGAATTCTCCTTTGTATGTCAATCAGTTAAACTCATTGAAATGGATTTTTCAGCCGACGTGTCCTCTCAGGTTTTCACTGCTAATCAGATGCTTGTTGAAAACTGCAGCTGTTAACATAAGAGGAATGAAAAACCTGTAGAGCTCAGGTTTTCTTGTCAAGCTGAATTTTTTTTTTTTTTTTTTTTTTGTTTGACTTTTAAAAATATGCATGAGATCTCAGAGCAGTCATGAATATTCAACTACAGCACCTTTATAGAAAAACACAGGGAGATGAGAAGGAGGATGAGGAGAGTTTCCCTGTGGACACAGAGTTTAAAGAGCCCACAACTCCTATTTTCTCATCTTAAGAGAACAATTTACCACTTCAAACACCTGACATAAAGGGTCTGGATTGAGGAAAATTAGATGAAATTGATGAGAATTTTTTTTTTTTTTTGAAGGGAAGGATCTTATATTTAGCAGCATCCATGAAGGGATTTTCAGATAATTTTAGCAGGTTACAGGATGATTTATTGATCAAAGCATAGTAGGTGGGACAACATTTCAGTTCCTCCAGATCTTCATTCTGTGCGACTACAGTGATTGTTTGTCTGTCAGTACAGTCAGAGCTGGCCTTAGCTTTTTGGCGGCCCGAGGCAAGATTTTTGATCGGGGGCCACCCCGTCTAGGGGCAAGGGAGATGGTATTTTTGGTGTGAACCAAGCTAAATAAAAAAATAATACTAATAATCAATAAATAAAAACACTGGTTGGGTTGAATATTTATGGATTGCTAAATATCATTTGCCATTTTTAATGTTATTTCACTTCTTGTTTACTAATGACAGTACACTATTAAAATCAACTTGTAGAAAACTTGAAACATGATTGATATACGTAATCCATCACAGCAAACATGCCTATTAAGGTTTTTTTTTTTTTTTTTTTTTTTTTGTCAAAATAACTTTTTTAACTGATTAAACATGGAGGAAGATGTCCATCAGGAAATATAGTCCAAGGAGAAGATGGCTTTCAGGGAGCAATTAAAATGGCCATGTCTTCTATAATCGTGCAAAAGTGTTAGAAGGTGAAACGCTGAATTTTAAGATGCATGTATCACCTGAACATTTGATTTTGAAAGATTAGGGGATTTGATAAACAAATAACAGGAAAACTAAAATACAGTTTTATGTTTTGGAAATTGGTTGTCAGTAATTTAACATATATGCAGGTTATATACTGTATATTGGGCTCAAACTTGTACAATTTCCGATATGGTCCTTTAAGTTACCAACTCTGAAGACGGCACATTGATCAAAATATGTTGTTGTGAACAACACCAATAGTGTTTGTGATTATCATACTAAAACAAAAGTATTCTGAGAGGCAAAAATGGTTTGGTCCTGAGGGTAAATTAGTAAATAACCAGCTTGGTTAAAGCAAATACAAGATTCAAACAACTTTTCTGGCCTGTTCCCAGATTGGAAAACAGCTTTTGTGCATCTGGAAAGAACTCTTAATAATCCATCCACAAGTACAAACACAATACCTCTTTTACCTTGTTTTATCTTTCATCTTTATTTTGAAATGTCTTTTGTAATAGTGATCAGAAGTTGCAGCGTGATCGTGTCTATACATCGTTATGCCAGCCGTCACACTTTGAGGATTTTGTTATGAAATACCTCATGAAACTCAGCGGTCACGTATTCGCTGGCGCTGTCCACTTGAAGACGGCCCATGGGGTCAAGATCATCTCCGATTCAAGACTTTCACTTTCCCGTCATTAACGTTGAGGATTCTCCAGCTGCATGCGTGGGGGGACAATCAATGAGCATCTCCTACAAGTCCATCAGCGATCTGACCTCTAACCTCTGAGCAGTGCTGCGGCTCAGAAGGGTTGCCACTGCTCTTCTCGCCACTTGATGGACTTTAACCACATTGAAAGTCATGCTCACGGCTGACAGCAGAAGAGGAGCAGATCTCCATTTTAGCGTGTGAAATGAATTTGCATGCACAAAAATGGATTCTTTATGATTTTGTACTCATTTAAAGAGACAGAATGAAACGTAATTAGGAACAAAGAAAATGGAGGAGAGGTTTATCTTATTTCCTGTTTTTTTTTTTTTTTTTTTNTTTTTTTTTTTTTTTTTTTGCTCAGTATGAATAAATAAAATAAAAACATTTTATTTTCATTGTAATGCCAGATGATGAAGAACACCTCCTCCTGTGAGCTCCTTCACCTCCTCTGCTTTACTCTCTCTTCACTTCCTGTCATCTAGTTTTCTCTCTTCTCATTTCACTTCTTTCTCCGTATTTCATCAAACTTCTTTCTTCCTTTTCCTTCATATTCCCTTCTCTCTTTCCTTCATCTCTTTTATTGCCAGTTTCCTCTTTTTCTTCTTCATCTTTTTCCCTTTTTGCCCTATTTCCTTTATTCCTTCGTTGTCCTTCCTTCAATCCTATGTCAAAATTTGTCATCCTGTCTGTTTTGTGTTTTTTTTTTAACAATAGAACTTTGTGGGTTGCAAATAAAAGTAAAATTGCAGAATTTACTTTAGGCTGCAGAGGGTTGATTATGTATAAAAATATGTTTCTGTTCACTTTCCTCATAAAACACAGATTTGTAAGCCGATGTACGGAGCTGGAGACAGTTTGTACAGAAAATAAGTGGACAGAAGCTCACAGTGAATGTTCTTTATTAAGACATATTTTGTTTTCCAGGCGTTGCTTCGTTTCGTACAGACATTCAGAGGAAACATTCTCCACGGTGATGTGCAAAAACAGCGTCAGAAAGGAAAATTAGCTACATTATCATTTACTGTTGGCTTCCAGTGCAGCCTCGGCCTTCATTTTTTTATTTTCCATTTTAACTGCTGCAAACATTCAAAATCAAAATGCATTGATGTTTAACACTGAAATTTAAAAAACACTTTTTAAATTTACAACACTACAGGTTAATAGCCAGTTATTGTATTTTTAAGCAAAAAAAAAAAAAAAAAAAAAAAAAAAAAGGCAATAAGACAAGACAGAACTAACTCTGCAGGTCAGTTATATTTGCTGTTGTCCACAGCAGGCTTCAACCAGCCCACATCTGGGGTGGGTTCATAACAATAATTCACATCCATTTGCAGCAAGAGGGTGGCATGTTATACTTTCCTTTATATTTTTTTGGGGGGGAGAAAGGCAGATTGAGCAGAAAAAAAATGAGTTTAGTTTCAGCAAAGAAAAAAAAACCCTGTTTCAGTTTGATACAGTACCAACTATTTTCTTTTGTTATGCACCCACTGGGGAAAAGACGTGGATCCAGAGCAAGTTCACATTCATTACTTGACCAACAAAAGAAGCATTTTTCCTTTACATTTCACCCTGTATTCCTACCCTGGAACCATCAACCATCTGAAATCCACCCACAAACCAACCCACCCACCCCATCTTCCCACTTTTGGNTGGAACCATCAACCATCTGAAATCCACCCACAAACCAACCCACCCACCCCATCTTCCCACTTTTGGTCACCTTTAAAGCACCCCAGGGCACCTAAATGTGAGGAAAGCTGGTCCTAGAACAGCCTGATGATCCACACAGCGGAGCTCATTAAAACAAGATTGAAGCAGAGCAGATTATCACAGCTGCAACATGTATGTGACACACGTCTTCCTTTCCCGGGAGTAAAACACAGTGATGTGGTCAGAATACAGTTGGATCCGTAATAACATCCATTAATCAATTTCTCTTTTGTCCCCCCCCCCCCCCNCCCCCCCCTCATTTTTAATATTCAAATATGAAATATTAAAGAAATAGTCACCGTGGGGAGTGTGTGAGGCCGGTGTGTGAACACTTTTGTGTGTAGTACTATACAAGTTAACTACACTTACATGTATGCATGATGGCTGCCATGTATCCTGCAATGCTACGCGTTGACAAATTGCAATACCTGCAAAAAATGCATGGTGGTGGTGGTGATGGTGGTGGTGGTAGTGGTGGGGTGGGGGGCAGTAACATCAACTTTTATCAGTGATGTCAGCAGCGAGAATCAGAAAAATGGCTGAAAGTTTCCGAGTGAAGCTGCCATTGGTTTTTATGTTGTTTTTAAGGTGTTCCAATACTGAGCAGGTATGACGCTTTAGGCCTCACATCACCCCCTTGTGGACATAGCATGTAATCCTCCTGCATGATGTGAAGTATTCAAGCGAGCATGTGTTCGTTAGCATGTGCATAGTTAAAATGGAGCATCATTTTGGCCTTTGGGAGCTGAAGTTAATGAGTTTGATGAGTGTTACTGGTTTCATGTGAAAGTTCACAGTATTGCTTCTGAATGTCAGAGACACTGTGTTTTGTCTTTTTGATTCTCTTTGAGCGTTTTCACTCTTCAGACAGACACGAGTTCACGTTCGCTCTGTCTGGCAGAGTTCATCCCGTCTGTTCGTTTCCATGCAACGACACATGAAGAACCAATGGAAAATAGCGAGACAGCCTGAGTAACAATCGGAGCCTCGGCGGTGCAAAAACAACAGCTTTAACCTGAAATTAAGCATCCATCCATTCCTACATTTCTATTTCCTGTCACTAAGTCTCTCTCCTTTTATGGAGACTTTTATTCAAAAACTTGGAATCATATCCATATTTGTTTTAAAATTTCAGAAAAATGACTAAAAATAAACCATCCCATTTGAGGCTATGTGTTTGCAGACAGTCACGTGGTCAGATTTTTTGATCCTATCAGTGTTTAGTAGGTTTTGCTACTAAACTGATTGAATATACTGCAAAGTTCTCTATCCAATTAAAGGACAATACCAGTGATTTGCATGCTTGAACCTAATAAATTAGGATAAACGAGGAAGCTGCTGTCAATAAATAAATTTCCCAAAAGATAATACTTGAAATTTTTTCCTACCTTCCAGACTGCCATTGGTTTCAGTTCATTCTAATATGATATAAAAATCAAACTGTAGAGACTTGAAATCCATCACAGCAGAGATTACATTCTATTAAGTATTTTGTCGAAATAACTTTATATAGGTACAACATGGAGCTGCACAGAAGGCAATTTATGCCTCTGCCAGGGAATATAATCCCATGAGAAGATGGCTTTTACTGAATTTTAAGGTAGGTGTAACACCTGAACATTTGATTTTGAAAGATTAGGGAATTTGGAAAAAGAAAAACTAAAATAAGGTTTTGTATTTTGGAAATAGCTTGTGAGTAACGTAACATGTATGTGGGCAGTATTTATTTGGCTTAAACATGCAAAATTGCTGGTATAAGTCATTTCTATCTATCATTCAGTTCAAAAAGTTTTCTTCTTTCTTCAACCAAGTGAAAAAATCTGTCAATGTAGTGATATGATTTTAAATTATTTCAACCACTCACTTATCTACTGCACTGGCAGAGCGATATGTGAAGAAAACAAGATGAGGACAGAAATATTGATGCCATGCATGCTGTTATTGATGTTTGCAAAGCAAAAGCTTCCTTACTAGGAGGTGCTGGATCAAAAACAAATCAACAGAGGGAGGAAACAGATGCAGCGTCTGCATGTTGAGCGGGAAGTTTCCAATAAAATCCTTGATGATCCTCGATGAAGGCGAGAATCATCGCTTTCATCGAGGATCCTGATTTCTGCAGGATTAAAAGGCTGCACGAATAAATTTATAGTGAACTATCCAGACATACTTCCATTTCCTCCCTTCCTGCCTTTCCATCACCGCTTTCTAACTGCTCGTGTTTCTCATTAAAAAAAAAAAAAAAAAAANTAAAAAAAAAAAAAAAAAAATTCCCTCGAATTCTTAGCAGTGAAACTTGAAGACGATCAGGACGATCCTCTTATACTCTTTCCTGAAGTTGTGGTTCAGGACGCCGTAGACGACGGCATTGAGGCAGCTGTTGAAGTACGCCATGAAGTAGCTGGCCGTGAACAGCCACTCCGGTATGGCTCGGCCAAGCCTGGAGTCCAGCGCCACTGCCAGGCCAATCAGATTCAGCGGCGCCCAGCAGACGGCGAACAGCACGAACACCACGAACATGGTGAGGAAGTTGCGGAGGTCGTGCGGCTTGATCTTGGGCCGTGAGTCTGGCTTGACTCGTCGCCTCACCTGGATGACGAGGATCCAGATGCGCAGGTAGCAGTAGGTGACGATGCCGATGGGCAGGACGAAGTGCACCACCACCACCGTGATGGTGTACAGTGAGCTGACCGACTGGGCGAAGGTGCAGGAGTACACGCGTGGGTCGTACTGCAACGACTCCACAAACCAGTTGGGGATGATAGCCAGGATGGTGAGAGTCCAGACCAGCACGACGTAGCACATGGTGTTGCTGTTGGAGAAGAGTTTGTCGTACTTGAGGCTGTGGCAGATGTAGCAGTAGCGGTTGATGGCGATGCCCGTGATGTTGAAGATGGAACCGATGACGCTGAGGCCCATGAGGAAGCCACTGATCTGACAGTGGATGTACCCGGCGATCCAGCCATCGTGGAAAATGGCGGTCAGGACCAGCGGGTAGGGATAGATGGCAACCACGAGGTCAGCAAGAGCCAGGCTGACCACGAAGGCGTTTCCTGCAGACAGACGGGCAGAAATATTACAAGTTTAGGATACAATTGGAATTGATTCAGAATTTGAACTGGTTAGAAATAATACAGGATCAGGGCTAGGTACTGAAACAAATCAAAGTTTAGTACCTTCATATATATATATATATATATACATGAAAANCTAGGTACTGAAACAAATCAAAGTTTAGTACCTTCATATATATATATATATATATACATGAAAATTAGTTGGAAGAACTGTACATTTGTCTTCGTCTAGAGTTTGGAAGGCTAGACTGGACACCTAGACGAGTTTGTCTGTCTGTTCTTTAATTTAGTTCTGAACTTTAGAACCGAAAGCGGCCATCAATTCCACTAAACAGGAAAGACAATTCCTGACACAAACATTAAACCTGAAGCCCTGGTCAGATCTTATTCCCCTCAAACTTAAATTTAAGTTTAATTTAATAGAATCTGGATCATTAAACTCTCCAAATCTCATCACTGCAGCTGAATGCATCCACCATCATTAGACTAATGAACACAGCGACTGTCCAAAGCTGTTCAGAGTAATGTACTGTCATCAGTCCAACAGTCTGCATTATAACCACTTTTGACAGCTCACACACACACACACACACACACACACACACACACCTCATCTATGATCTATGGGCCACACCGATGGACCGTTCTTTTTGTATGCGGAACACAATGAATGTGAGTTTATTCCACCTTCTCATCTTGTTTCCGAGCCAAATGTGCTTTTACAATAAAAGCTTTCCACTCTGCTGATGTCCTGTAAAGATCTCCCGCTGGGAGAACTTAAGCATGAGAATCTTAAAGGACCATACCGGTGATTTTGCCTGTTTTAAGCCTGATATTTACAACCCACGTGTTACATTACTGACAACCAATTTCCAAAACAGAAAACTGCATGTTAGCTTTCCAGTTATTTATTTATTTATTTATTTTTACCCCAAAACCCCCTTATGTTTCACAATCAAATATTCCACCTTAAAATTCAATGTTTTGCATTCTAATATTTATGCACGATTGAAAGCCATCTTCTCCTGGGACTATATGTGGAGACGTACCTTCTCTTCCATGCAGCTCTGTGTTGGATCATTAAATAAAGTGACTTTGACACACACAAAAAAAGACATCTTGTTCACTGTGA
Organism: Lucifuga dentata; assembly: GCA_014773175.1. NCBI lineage: Eukaryota > Metazoa > Chordata > Actinopteri > Ophidiiformes > Bythitidae > Lucifuga > Lucifuga dentata. The sequence continues at coordinate 12,489 of VXCM01002808.1, read as the reverse complement.
TGGATTACATATGTCAAGTGCGTTTAAAGTCTCTAAAAGTTGATTTTTATAGTGTACGGGAATGAACTGAAACCAATGGCTGACTGGAAGGTAGGAAAGACATTTGAAAATGCTCCAGTCGTATATTTTAGGAAATGATTGTCAGCAATGTAACATTTAAGCAGGTTGTATATATTAGGCTCAATCATGCAAAATCACTGGTATGGTCCTTTAAAGCAGCTCCTATGCTTACTATATTTTCAGACGCAGTGGGACTGTGAACTCTGGTGGCGTTAGCGACTCCTTGCTCTACCTGCTGTAGGCTACGCAGGATTCATCTTCATCACAAAACGCTCCTCATTAATATTCAGAGGATGACTCGTCTTCTTCGTCGTGTCACAGAAGGCTAGTTAGCGGCCAGACTTGGGACTTGTTAATAGTCAGTCAATATGTGTTAGCCTGTGCCTCTGTCTTCATTTGTGACTTTATCCAACATCATTTTCCTTCTCACAAGTCAAATAAACGTGAGGAAGGAAAACAGCTGCCAGGGTTAGAGGTTCAATTCCTCAGCAGCTCCATGATTGAAGAAGACGTTAACCCTGGGAAAGTGAGTCTCATTAGAGCCGTTCGTACTGTAAATGTATTCATTCATTCATGGTTCTCCGAAGTGCCAAACACCTGCAGGTCTCACAGCTCATCACAATCTGGATATGAATCTGAAATGAAGTGCTTTTCTGATATTAGCTCGCCGTCTGCAGCCACGAAACGAAAACTAATTAAAGTAATGTAGATCCAAAGAAGTTTTGAGGTGGATTACACCAACGAGGATTAAAGCCTAGTTTGATTAGAGCTCATTCAGAGAGCACAGATCTATGTTCCCACTGCTACAGTCTGATTTTCATGTGTTTATTAATTAAATTCTTTGGATTTTTCTTTTGTTTTCTTTTACATTGGTCAGAAGAAAATGGAATCTGAAGCTATCAATTTGGAATTTGTTAGTTATGATAGGTACGTCCTTTAATAGACCAAACCATTAATGGTTTAATCAAAACACAACCCCTTCGTGATATAATAATTCCCTCTGTTATGCTAATTACTCTTTCATTAACAGAAATGGTGAATTAATCACCAATGTTTTCTGTCAACATGCTGCACTCTCTGCATCTGCAAAGCGTCTAGTAAGTGTAGTGTGTATTCTAGTTTCAAGGACATTGGGTTTTTCCTCATTAAAATGCAAATTTATGCAGGACGTTTCTCCAAAATGGGATGCGATTATCTTTTTTCTTTAGATGAATAATGGAAAAATAATAGAAAAACGCAGGTGGAAATCAGATTATAAAAACAGCATATCCAGTGTAAACACACCTGTGTATTGAGGTCTGTTCTCTCAGTAAAGCCTGAAGTCCTCTGAGAATTCTAACAGTTGACTCGTAGGACCCAAGCGCAAGGATGACAAAGAGACTTGGAGTTGGAAAAAAAAAAAACTCAGAGTCCTTTAACATCAATTAAAGACAACATTAAAGACAAAACAAAAGATGGCAAAAAAGACTTTTTGGAGGGGGAAAAAAAAACTGTTATTCTGTCACTCTTATGCTGTGTTCCAGAACAACTCGGAAATTTACGACCTCCTACTTCAAAAAACTGCGTTGGGACAGCACTTGAAATTGGAGTTCTGACTTGGAAAACTCGGAACAAATCCATCCACCTCGACTTCATGAGGATGACGTCACTCAACATGGCGGCACACGTGGAAGCGAGCTTGATGAATGGAAATAATCAGCTAACAGCTGAATAAAGTAGTTTTTCTTGCATGACAATGAAATAAAAAGGTCAAAATATATCAGCAGACTTTGTTAAACGGTGCAGGTTGAACCACCTGCAGCTTAACACCCACAAGACCAAAGAGATGGTGGACTATTGGAGGACCAGGCCCCATCTGCAACTGGTCTTCATTGAGGGGGTCAGAACTTAAAAGTACTTGGGGATGCAGCTGGATGACAAACTGGACTGGTCAGCTACAGGACGGGGCTCAGCCAGCTGTATTTCCTGAGGAGGCTGAGGTCCTTCAACATCTGTAGGAAACTGCTGCTGATGTTTTATCAGTCAGTGNCCTGAGGAGGCTGAGGTCCTTCAACATCTGTAGGAAACTGCTGCTGATGTTTTATCAGTCAGTGGTCACCAGCGTCATCTTCTATGCCGTGGCGTGCTGGGGAGGTGGCATTAAGAAGAGGGACGTTGCGCAGCTGGACAGGCTGGTGAGGAGAGCTGGTTCTGTGGTCGGCATGGAGCTGGACTCCTTGACATCAGTGGCAGAGAGAATGACCCCAGACAAACTGGTGTCCATCATGGACAATGCCTGACACCCTCTGCACAGCACATTCTCCAGGCAGAGGAGTTTCAGAGGCAGATGCTGTCTCAGTCCTGCTCTACAGACTGACTGAAGAACTCTTTTGTCCCTCAGGCTGTACGACTTTTCCCAGCTGTGGCGGGGTCAGAGGTCAGAGGACTGATCAAGAAAACTAACTGACTGAATGCTCTCTGCACTCTTACAATAGGCAGGACTGGTCTTTAAGTCTACCGGCTATGTTAGCCTTATGCACAATCGGCATTTTCACTTGTGTATACATATATCTTTAATTGCGCAGTAATAATTATATTGCACCATTTATACTGTCCTTACTGTCTATTGTGTTTATTACTTTTTAATTACTTTGTAATCACCATGTATAAGCTACTGGATGCTTCAATTTCCCTCGGGATCAATAACGTAAATAAGTAAGTATCTCTCTCTCTCTCTCTCTCTCTCTCTCTCTCTCTCTATCCATCCATCCATCCATCCATCCATCCATCTCTTAAAGGGGAAATGATGATGTTTTATGAATGAAAGCGGATTAGAAAGTGATGAGTCGTGAGCTCATTTCACGCTTGTTACATCGCTGCAGCCAGGAACAGCGAGTATCTTCACGTCTACCGGATGTCTTTGTAACAAGAATATTTGCTGGCAACTGAAAGCAACACGTTAACAAGTCATCACGATGAAGCAGGAATCCTCCAAGCTTCTGAACCATCTTCTCTCTCCTCACCCACCTGCACACACACACACACACACACACACACACACACACACACACACATAACCTTCCAACAGAACCAAATCAGCCATTATGCATCATTACATACATCATTAGCTGCCCGTTTATAGCCACACTGACATCAGTCCTGATGCCAAACATTGTTAACTGTGTGTCACAACACTTTCTAAATAAGTAAATCATTGCAGGAAAACATTTAAATAACTGAGGAAAAACACCATCATTAATGAATTAATCGTACAGATTTCTATGATTAATCACAATTAATCACTTGAGTAAAAGTTTCTAGAGACATTGGGAGGAGTTCATAAAAAACACAGCACTATATTTAACATGTTGATAAGGACAAATATTGTCAAGCAACCTCGTTCCCTCACTGATAAATGCCTGTTACCGCCATCTTTTAGTATTTGCCTTCAAAGAGGCATTGCTATGGTACTTCCTTATTTACATGTCGGGGAAGTGATTCATAAAACATGCTGTCACACAAAAATTAAACGTGTTTTATTCTGGTGGTAAATTTCAGCAGTATGAAATCTAGGCAACGTTAAAAACTGTATTTGCCTCACGTGTTATTATAACGTCTGAACCTCAGAAACAGCCTCAACATTTGTGTTGCTGTCGGCCGGTTTACAGTCGGTTATTTCTGACGTTGTCAGAAATTTTGTCACAAAATGACTTTGGTTCCAGCAGCACTAAATTCACCGTTTGTGTCATATCATGATGCAAGTCCACAGTTTTGGATCTACAACCAGGGATTTCTTCACGTTTCTCTCACGATCATCATCTTTTGATTGGAACAGCCCAAAATTGTGTAACGAGCAGGAAACTTTAGTCCCTCCAGGTAAAACTCAACTCTGCCTGATGAAAAGAATAATCAGCTGGATACATCAGGTATTGTGAGTGTAGCACATGGGTTTTTACGCCATCTACAGGCTAACAGTGGAGTTACAGTGGCAAGGACGGGGGGTTCTTTTCTGAAGTTAAGAGGAAAAAAGGGCTTTTTGAAAATCAGATTATTTGCAGCTCACTGTTTTTGTCTCTGGTGAACAATAAGCAGCAGCCATAGAAGAAGCACATGCATAATATTCTGCCATCTTTGCACATAGCGTGGGAATTTACACTCCTGCTTTTTTTTTTTTTTAAAGATCACATGACTCAACACCCCTACTCTGAATCCTCTGCAGTCCTAATGAGGACAGCTGCGTTATAAACACAGGTTCATGAATGGATGTGGGTGACATTTTAAATGCATCAATTGTGCATTGAAAATGTCCTACGCCTCTGAAAAGGTTGAGAAGTGCTGAGCTGCTGAGGATCGATGAAAACAGTCATCATTCACGCCTCTGCACGTTAATTCACAGCTGAATGCCATTATATGTTGCGAAACAGCAAATGTACCCGAATTTGGCTTGTTTATACAATAAACACAATGCAATCTACTCACATTTGGGCTGGTCCACCAAGAACAAAGAATGCAATCGAACAGCTAACTGCGTGTCTGCACGCCAACCTGATAGCTGCCTTGCTCAGACATAAACAATCACGTTCATTTCCGTAAGTATTTTCCCAGAATGCATTTGTGGATTCAGGTGTTATCTGAAATCCAGGTGCGCAGATGAATTAAACATTTTCCAAATGCAGGTGATTCAGTCGTTTGGTTGATTTTGCTTGTGTGTAGTTCTTGGCTGCACATCAGCCTGCAGACTCTGACATGATGGACTGTGACAGGACTTCACTAATGATCAGGTAATGTGTTTGTGACAGGACAGATGGAGAGAGGAGATGGATGGAGGGGGAGGAGAAAAAGAGAAAAGGAAAAAAGGAGAGAGTAATTCACCGGTGGGAGATAAGAGGCGATAAATAGAAAAGACAAGAAGGGGGACAGTGGGGAAGATGTGAAAGGGGAAAAAAGGAAATGAGAAGAGGAGGCTGACAGAAGGAGAGAAACTGAGAGGAGAACAAAAAGAAAGTAACAGAGGCTGACGGATAATAGATTTTTGAGGTTGATACCGATATCGATATTTTCAAAATTTAGAGCAGGAAAAAAGTCAAGTTACGCTATATAAGCTGATATTTTTAAATGTTTTTAATTTTCATATAAAAACTTTAAATTATAAATACAGTCCAATATGTATTTTTATTCTTTCCACTCTGAGGAAAAATGTGGGCATTTTTTGATGTTTTGGGGTATTTTACTGGCTATACTTTTTTACTTTTACCTTTGAATGCGGGACTTGTATTCTTTCCCGTGTGGTGTTCCGACTTTAACATCATTCCAGCACTGGGAAGGACTGACTCGGACAGCAGGAAAGAGAAGACTAATTTCGAGGAGAGGATGAAGGAGGAGGTAATGACTAAAGGGGAGATGCTGAGGAGGAATCACAAAGAAAGAGAAGTAAAGTGTGCAGGTACTTAAAGGAATAAATCAAACAGGAAACACGGGAGAAGAACCGAGAGGGGAGGAGAAGAGAGTGGAGCAATTTGGCAGAGGACAGGTGAGAAGAGAGGAGAGGAATTGCAAAGACAGGTGACGAATGAAGACAAGAGCTGAGAAGACAGGGCGAGTGAGGAAAAAGATAAGGGGGGAGGGGGAGATAACAGGAGACAGGAAGCGAGGTCAGACAAATGAAGAGCAGGAAACGAGAGCCAGAGTTTCATCCGGTTTTGTTGGTCGACGCTTTGATGGAACGCTGGGAAACAAATGGCGCACAGGACAGCAGCTTTAATGAGCTACAGGAGGAGACGGTGGGCGGTTTTTACGTATCGATTATCGCAGGACTAATCGATCATTGTGACAGGTCTGGAAAAATAGTGAACTCGGCTGAGAAGTCGCCGAACGTTCGAGTGACAAAATGATCTTTGTACAGATTAAGAAAACTAATTAACTTACCCAAACCCGTCAACTCGCCCACCCTCAACTTTTTCCTGCCCTATACTTTATTAAAGGGAACATGCTATCATTATTATTATTATTATTATTATTATTATTATTATTATTATTATNTTTATTAAAGGGAACATGCTATCATTATTATTATTATTATTATTATTATTATTATTATTATTATTATTATTATGATATCTGAAGTTTATACTATAATATAGTGGCAGTTTGTGTCAAAATTTGAGGAAGAGCAGGAATTCATGTGCTTCAGTATCTAAGTCAGTTATCCTCAAAGTCTGGATCTGGTCTGATCCGGACCGAACCACAACTGTCTCCGGACTCTGGGCAAATTATACTTTTCACATGCATTATTTGTATTATCTGTGAGAGTTTACTGCGACGCAAAGAGTAAAAATTCTCCGCTTTCAGCGCTCCGAATGTCCGACTGCTCCGCTGTCAGCTTTAGAATGTCTACTCTGCTTTGGTTGTTCCAATCACATTCAGCGTCGTGTTTCGTAAGTGCATACCCCCCCCCNCCCAACACCTTAATTCCTGGTAAAAATTAGGGTCTTAGTCCGACCCTGGCTTGACTGACTTTAATAAATGAACCTTTGTCTTATTGAAAATTTTCTTTTTCTTCTGATTTTCTTTAAGATTTGTATTTGAGAACCCCTGATCTAAGTGTAGATTTACATGATGGCTGCATTAGCATTCTGTTAACACTCTAGCAGGAATCATTTATGAAAGTGAGTTTATTTGCTTTTGATACTTGTGTGTTTATTGCTAATACTTGTTTATTTACTTACATATATAATTTTTTTTAATTCATTCCATTGGTATGGTTATTTTGGTAAAGGGTGTGAGAATTTATTCACAGATTTAAAAGCATTTGGCCATCAGTGGACAGTGTCCCCCCCACCCCC
>VXCM01002807.1:0-25975 GCA_014773175.1 Lucifuga dentata | reverse complement strand
TTATGCCAACCGCCAAAATCAAAATCCAAATATCGTAGTCGTATCACAAAAATTAATTCCAAAAATCTTAGTTCTTCTTCTTCTTCTTCTTCGCGTTTGACTGTAGAGGGTAACCAGGTGCACTTTACCGCCACCTTCTGCTTCGGAATGGGAATTACGAATAGATTCTATTTCTTTCTATGGAGAGATTTAGCAGAGAGGGATTAAGCCTTGTCCTAAACTAAAATGCCCTTTAAAACCACAATTACAACATTTCACTTTACCTGCACTATACCTGCATTGACAAATACATTTAAAAGCTACTCAGTGACTCCATAAAATTAAAATAAAGTAAATAAGATTAAGTAAAGAAGATGTAATATTGTTCTTTTACATTATGCTTATTGGCATTAAACTTTTCACAAATTGATTTCCAGGCATCCTTCTTCCTGGATTCCACAACAAATATATGCTTTTTTCTTTCTTTTCTTTTTCTTTTTTTCCCCCCCAGTTACAGGATGCCTTGCAACAATTTTCATCATTAAAGTTCCTCGTGCTCAGAGAAGTGTTTGGAGCGCAATCTCCTTTGTGTTGACATTGTTTGGCTTGTATTGCACCTTCTGATCTACCTAATTTTAATGCTTTTCTTCATCCATTCCAGGTTTTCAAGGCACTCTTAATCTCACTAATATAGACAAGTACAGCTGTTTGGCATTTGATTTAATTCAGGACTCTGTAATCCTGAAGTAATTAATCTGAAGTTAAACTGTGTTTCATAAAGCCACTTTTTATGCCTAGAGTTAATATTATCCTATTATTAAGGCCTCCTCCTGTCTTAATTTAAACACTGTCTGCGAAACTGCTCCTGAAAGTCTACTCATTTTTCTATTTTATATTTCATTGAATTTGCCTTTTATTTACCAAATAAAAATCGGCATTGTAAAAACTGTTTTGGAAGATAGGAAGACAAATTTAGATTTAAAAATAAAAATCTTGGTTCTAGGACAAAAAAAAAAAAANAAAAAAAAAAAAAAAAAAAGAAAATCTGAAATTAATTATGGCTTCCAGAAAATTCATAATTTTCTACTTGATTCTCTAATAATAATAATAATAATAATAATAATAATAATAATAATAATGGACCCAGTTATCCATTTATTTATGTTTCTGTTTTTTTATGTTTCTGATTTCAAATAATTCTTTACATATATATATATAATTTACTAATTTCATACTGTATATGTGTCTGTTTTTGTGATTCTCATTATATTTACTCGTCTATTTCGAGACGTCTCTTTTATTCACCTATCTTTTAGTAATTACATTTCCTAATTTAATATGCTTGCCTATTTTTTTTTTTTTTTTTTNTTTTTTTTTTTTTTTTTTTAATTAAGATATATCAAGATGTGCATTTTGTTTTGATGAAGATTCTAGTCATCCAGGCGGGTAGATATATTGCATGAAATCTATTTTTTTCATACTATATTTAAAAAAAACCCGCATTATTAAAAAAAAAAAAATTGAATACACGGTAGTTACTGTAGTTACTGGAGGTTTAACATCCTTCTGTGTATTCATTTCTGACTGACGAAGCCATTTGGATGGATGGTGAAACGTTTCAGAATTAAAAACTTGAATCCGGTTGACCTGACTCAGTTTTCATACAATGTGCATTTTGTGTTTAAAAGTCGACGTATAAGAGCTCATAAAACGTCTCCATGGAAACTAATAAGTTCAATCGCCTGACACGCACTACGTCGGCGTCACGTGACCTTGTGGTTAGCTCGTGTCGCCCGATCAGAGCCGAGTCCAAAGCCGACTTCAGTCTGCGCCTAATCGGTGTGATTTGTTGCCCTGTTCAGTGCCAGATATGGCTCTGAAACGAAAATAAGCGGTCTGCGGCTAGCCTAGCCTCTGATAAACCCAGACCAGGAGCGGAAGAGGCTCAGAAAACTAGGTTTCTCCGAGGTAGGTTGTTTTTCCTGATTTGCCATTATGTTTGTTGTTTACAGGCACAAAGACGGCGAATGGAGCCGAGCTGCGTAAGCTAACATAGCTGACTGGCAGGAATGTCTCCGTGGAGCTAAAGCTAAATAACATCGAGCAATTTTATATTTCCACGCTAATAACGTTGTATTACTGGTGGACGACAGCAGCTGTCATCCTGTTATATAACCAAGGAACTTCCCATTATAGCTTTCTCGCTAACTGTGTCCCTCCTGTGTTTGTTTCTTCGAGTGACCGGAAACTGGAACCGGTTCTCAGCAGCCGTATTTAACTCATTTGTAGAACGATAACTAATCACAGTCTCTTTGGTGGTGTCGTTTCCGGAGCAGATCACACGAACGGTGTTTGTCCTCATTGTTTATCTGGTAATAGTGATCACATACACACACAGATACGCACACATCCAGGCCAAAGATTAGGTAAAATTATAGGATTATCTCTCTCTCTCTCTCTCTCTCTCTCTCTCTATGGGTGTGTGTGTGTGTGTGTATGGAAATCATTAACCCGGATCTGTGAGACTGATGATTTATTGTGTCATTTTAGGTCAGTGATATTAGCTAGCAATCTGTGAATTAACACTGGTTATTAACACCACTTGTAGCATTAGTTCTGTTTTAAACATAACAGTGGATAGATTTTTTTTGTTATTATTCAGGTACAAGGCTGAAATTGGGTTCTTAATTATGGTTTATGAACAACATAATATTTCTCAGATGATTCCTGAGATAAAATATCTAAGAGGCACTCGAAATTATAATAAGACCATAAAGAAAATCCTGATTCATGTGTGTGAATCCTCAATTCTGTGAGTCAAATCAGCAAAACTGATAATTTAATATTTTTCTCTGTCCAGACCTTAAAGCATAAAAGTAAGTCGAAATATAGTAAAACCTGGACTAGATAAACAGAAAAGCCTGTTTTAAGTCCTGTTTCATATTAAAAAAAAAACAAACTTTTTCATATATTATTCTATTTGTGAAGACAGAGAAAATAATGATTTAATTTTCTGTCTGTGCAGACCATCTGCAGACAAATCCAGGTCTGGATCAAAAACTACCAGTTAAATCAGTCAAATTATTATTGAATTTTCTTTCTATCCAGACCACACAAATCCAGGTGTAGAGCATAAACTACTGATTTTAAGTGTTGTGAAAATAGAAACGATGACTTCTATGGCCAGTCTGGAGAACAATATATTAGCTTATTAATCAAATGTATCATATTAGTGTATATGTGAGCAGATATGCAAAAAAAAAAAAAAAAAAATTTGCAATGTGTACATCTTTTACAGTATTGAATTTTTTATTCCATATTTTTCTCTATTGAGCTTAAATATGCTAAAATTGTTTCTGCTTCAATGTACTGTATAGTTACTGTATATTTATAAACCATCTCATCTATCCATTGGAAGATTCTGTTAGGGAACACTGACGTCTCCTGACAAGATAAATATTTGGCTGATTAGAGTGTTGGTGTAACTATGTTAACAGTATGTGCTAATATTTAAACAACTTTTAAAGAACCATACCACCCATTTTGCATATTTGAGTCTAATATATTCAATTTTCATACACGTAACATTGCTGACACAGTTACCACAGTTACAGGTACGCTGTTAAAATCAACTTATTGATACTTGAAATGTTCTTGGGATAGGTAATCCATCATCACAAACAAGACATGTATTTGGGTTTTNATTGATACTTGAAATGTTCTTGGGATAGGTAATCCATCATCACAAACAAGACATGTATTTGGGTTTTATTTTTTTTTTCAACATTTCATAATTTTAGCATTTAAGCGCAATAAAAAGCATGGAGTGAATGTATCAAAAAATAAATAAAAAAGGCTGCGTAACTATTAGCAGGTGAAACATTGATTTTTAAGGTGGGTGTATCGCTTAAATATTGATTTTGAAAGATTAAGAGGTTTTGCAAAATATCAGGAAAGCTGAAATACAATTTTATCCTTTGGGAAATGATTGTCAGTAATGTAACATGAATGAAAACTGAATTTATTAGGCTCAAACATGCAAAACGGGTGGTATGGTCTTTTAATGACTTTTTTTGTTGTGCTGTTTTAAAGCTGCTGGAACCGAACGTTCCTCGCCGTCTTTAAGTTGAAATCAGCTGAGAACTTTCTTGCTGATGTTACAATTCTGATATTTTATATATATATATATATACACACACACACACACAAATATTTTGGGAGATTTTTGGGCCCACCTCAGGTCATGCCACAGCATTTCAGTTGGGTTAAGATCTGACTCTGACTTTTCCACTTCAAAACTTTCTCTTTGTAAACCATTCAGCTGTTACGTTACTTGTGTGGTTTGGATTGTTGTCTTCTTGCATCATCCAGCTTCTAATAAGCTTCAAACGACAGACTGCAACTGTGAAATTCTCTTGTAAAATTTCTTGTCGCAATTTTAAATGTATTTTTCTCCTCAGCGATTGCGAGCCATTTGGTCCCCGAAGCAATAAATCAGCACAGAATCATCATTCCTCCTCCTCCATGCTTCACAGATGGATGAGGTTTTGTGGGTTGTGTGCATTGCCTTTTTTCCCCCCACCATTTCTGACATTTCTGCCAAAAAGTTCAATCTTTGTCTCCGAGCATCATTTCAGAAACCTTGTTTGAACATTCAGGTGTCTTTTGGAAACTTGATATGTACAGTGCCTCACTTTGTGTTCCTCATCCTTGCATTTAAAAGATGCAACCAGCGATGTACCAAGATGTTCAATAGGATTCAAGACGGGTGATGCTTGGCCATTCCATGATTTTGATTTTATGCTTTAGGATGTGAACATCTTTGAACGGTGTTTGGGGTCGTTATCCTGTTGGAATATGGCTTAACGACCCAGCTTTTTTAAGGAAGGAATCATTTTTTCTTTCAAAATCTCACAAGGCATATAGCAGAATCCATGATTCCTTCAATGACAGTGAGTTATCCAACACCAACAGCACTCATACAACCTCAAACCATGAGGCTTCCACTCCCATGCTTCACAGTTGGGAGTATGCACTTTTTGATGTACACTTCATGAGACTGCCTCCACACAAACTCCACACATCTGAACCAAACAAATTGATTTTCATTTCATCAGACTAAAGAATACGTTGCCAGTAGTTGAAAGATTTGGTTTCATGCTCTTTTGTGAACTTTAAACAGGTTGTTTGTGAGCTAGCTTCAGCAAAGCTTTGCGTCTTGGCCGACGTCCACGCAGGTTGCTCTGATGAAGTGTACGGCGTTAAGTCTGAGCATCACTGAGAGGCCAGTAGGGTAGCAACCTCTTCAGCCATACTTGCAGCATTTGCTTGTCTGTCCTGAAGAGCCAGCTTGCGAACATGGCGAGCTACACGGTCAGTCGAATTCTTTGGCCTTCCAGTGCGATTTAAGTTCTTAATTGTACCTTTGTGCTTGAATCTCTGAATAACTTTTGCAGCTGTGTTGCTGCTGATTTTCAATGCAGAACCAGTCTGTTTATATCCTTGCCCAGCTTTGTGAAGGGCTACAATAGTTTCTTTAAGATCTTTAGACAGTTATTTTCCATGTAGTGCCATTTTGATAATCTGTGTAAAGGAATGTATTTTTCTGGCCTTTTAAAGCTTTCACACAAGGTGAACATGTGTTTTAACACTGCCTGCACCCTGACATTTGAAAATCATGTGTCATAACAGTTGGTTCTCCAAAGTAGGCAGACTGGCAACCATAGATGATGAATTGAAGGGTATATTCACTTTTGTTGCTAGTTGCATTGAAAGACCTCATGTAAAAATCTGTTTTTTGTTTGAAAAAAAAAAAAAACTTTGTATGCCATTTCTGAACAAATGGTGGACCTTGTTCTAAAAAATTGCTTGGGTTTCTAGAAGTAACGGGGGAAACTGAATTGAAAATATTACCAAAGTACCAATGGTGTACTCACTTTGGTGAGGCACTGTATGTGTTTTTTTTTTAATTTTTTTTTTATTTTGGAGAGCAGTGGTTTCCTTTGCAGCATTACATCATTACATGAACATTGTCATTCAAAGTTTTTCATTTCGTGGACCAATGAGCAGAGACTTTAATGAGTTTGAAATATTTTTGCAGGTCTTGTGCTGGGTTCTTTTTCCACCTCCTTCATCATTGCACATTGTGCTCATTGTGGGATCTTTGCAGGACACCAACTCCTGTGGAGCGTAGCAACATTACTAAATTCCCTCCATTTGTAGGCAGTTTGCATTGTGCATTAACAAATGCCGAGATCTCCAGAGATGCTTTTGTAGCCTTTTCCAGCTTCATGTCTCCACAATCCTTCCGAGTTCTGCTTGGAAGTGTTTCATGATAATGGTTAAAGAATGAGGCAATAGCAAATCAACAATCAATATTTGCTCCACAGAAAATATTTAATAAGATAAATAAATTTGGTGGGTAAATCTCAGCTATGTGATGTGCTTTTGCCACAAAATTTTGTGATTTTGTGCAGCTAAATCTCTGTCCTGATGGTAATTTTTTTTTTTTTTCATCCAGTGTNCCCCCCCCACTCCAGCCGCCCTAAAAAGAACCACCTGACCCACCATGATGGCCTCCAGTGATGTAGACGGTACTAAAATTACTCACACCATTTCACACCACTTTTATAGTGTGTAGGTGGGAAGTATTTCAGTTTTAAATGAGTCCATTCCTCAAGAGGAAAGCATGTTCTCATCCAAAACACGCAAAGTCCATAATGGTAAAGTGGTGCCACATATGATTTCATGGGGAATAAACACTTAATGTGTGTTCTTATATTAGCAATAGACACCTTTTTCTAGACATTTTCCAAATAAATAATGAAAAATGACCTGAAAAAGTAACATAAAATCAGACTTGCTGCTAAAGTTGCTATTCTCTGTTAGCATCTCTTGGCTTTTTAGGACCACAAGCTGAAACAATGGAGGCTTGTTCTCTGGATTGTAATTTTAACCCATTGTGTGTGATATGATAGATATGATAGATGAAAGCACACAGTAGACTTGAATGTAAAGCAGATTGGTAAATAAGCATAGAATCTTCAAAGCCACTTTCATCTAGAATAAATCAGTTGGAATTACAGCTTCTTGAATGTCTTCTTTATATATTATATTAGATTTAATGTACTTCAAAAGAAGTCTGATGAATAGCTGCTTTTGTTGTCCGTGTCTGCGACATGTTAATTGCTTTTTGAACATATTTGGGCCCAATATATGCAATCCTCATACGTGTTACATTATAGACAACCATTTCCTTAAATATACTACGTTAGCGGGAAAATGTAGATTGTTTTTCCTACCTTCCAGACTATCATTTGCTTCAGTTCATTGCAGTATGTTATTGAAATCAACTTGTAGAGGCAAGGCAAGGCAAATTTATTTATATACCACAATTCAAACACAGAGGCAATTCAAGGTGCTTTACACAAACGAAATGCATTAAAACAACATTTAAAAGACAATACGGACAAAATAAAGCAACATTTAAAATACATTAAGAACAAAATAAAGCAACATTTAAAAACCAAGAGTAAAATAGCATAAAGTAAAAAATTAAATAAAGAAAAATTAAATAAAATAATCTATAGTGCGTTTGCAGCATGAAAATAATTAATTGGCCCCAGATTGAGTTACAGCGCAAAGCTTAATTAAAAGCAGTGCTAAAAGGAAAAGTTTTAAGCCTGGTTTTAAAAGAGTTTACAGTTGGAGCAGACCTGAGATCTTGTGCAAAGTTTGTTCCAGAGTTGTGGAGCAGAGAAGCTAAATGCTGCCTCACTTCTGACTCTGGGAACAGAAAGAACAGATCAGAACCAGACAACCTGAGAGGTTCTGGAGGATTCATATGACAGAATCATGTCAGAGATATAGTTTGATCCTGAGCCATTTAGAGCTTTATAATCCAGTCAGAGTATTTTAAAATCGATCCTGTGACACACAGGCAGCCAGGTTAGTGATCTGAGGACTGGAGTGATGTTATCTGCTTTCCTGGTTTTAGTCAGAACTCGAGCAGCAGCGTTCTGAATGAGCTGCAGCTGTCTGACTGCTTTTTTAGACAGGCCTGTAAAGACACCATTAGTAGTCCAGCCTGCTTAAGATAAATGCATGCACAAGTTTTCTAGGTCTTGTTGAGACATAAAATAATCTGGCTATATTTTTAAGGTGATAGTAGGCTGATTTTGTAATTGTCTTGATATGGCTATTAAAGTTTAGGTCTGCATCCATAACTACACCAAGATTTTTGACTTGGTTTTCTGTCTTCAGTGCAAGTGATTTAAGCTGACCAATGACATTTGATCATTCTTTGGAGCCAAATATAATTATTTCAATTTTCTCTTTGTTTAACTGAAGGAAATTGTGGCACTTCCAGTCATTGATGTCTTTAATGCACTTATTTAGTGATTCAATGGGACTGTAGTCACTTGGTGAGATGACTATACAAATTTGGGTGTTGTCCGCATAGTTGTAATAAGAGGCTTTGTTGTTCTGCAAAATGTGAGCCAGTGGGAGTATAGAGATTGAATAAAAAGGAACCCGAGAATCAGATCCTGTGGAAACCCACACCGCCATCTTTGTTCTCTCAGATTTGAAGTTGCAGACTGACACAAAGTAGTCTCTGTCTTGTAAATATATTTTAAACCAGTTAAAAACTGTGCCAGAGACCCAACTGTGCCAGAGACCCAGAGATCCAACCCAGTTTTCCAGTCTGTCTCATTGTGGTCGACTGTGTCAAATGCAGCATGAAGATCTAATAACACGAGAACTGAGGTTTTCCCTCAGACTGTGTTTAAACAAATGTGACTTGAGGTAAATAATCCATCACGGTAAACAACACGTCTATTAGGGTTTTTGTCGAAGTAACTTTATTTAACCAATCCAACATGGAGCTGCATGGAAGATGATGTGTCTCCACCAGGAAATATAGTCCCAGGAGAAGATAGCTTTTATGGAGAAATTAAAATGACTGTGCCTTCTACAATCATGCATAAGTGTTAACAGGTGAAACTTTGAATTTTAAGGTGGGCGTATCACCTGAACATTTGATTTTAAAAGATTAGGGTATTTGAAAAAATAATAGGAAAACTAAAATACGGTTTTATGTTTTGGAAATTGGTTGCCAGTAACATTACATGTATGCAGGTTGTATATATTAAGCTCAAACATGCACGATCGCCGGTATGCTCCTTTAACAGAGTCAATATTGAGGAAACACCTTAATGTTGTTAATATTCATTGTACAGCTTGTGTCATGGCTGTGACTGTCCCAGGACAAACCTTAGCTCGTTTTCTTTATTACCTTTCATGCCACGACAACACATTCCTCCTGCTGGTACAAGAAGGAACACACCACTCTTCATCCTATCTACACTAAAACACAGGAAACGCAAATCCAGCAACATTTTTTATTTAGGCAGAACTGTAAAACTTTAGAGCAATAAAAAAAAATTATGCGCAGAGCTCTGCGTCAATGCAGACTTACTGTTGGCCTCTTATAACCCCAACGTTAAGCACAGCAGTCAACATGTTCAGGATACCTGCAGGACATTTTAATCCAAATGTTAAACAGTCTTGGTACACTAATGGTTGCATGCAATCATTACATTTAGTTGAATTAGCCTCTGAATTTTCCTGGGAAACTCACTGAGACTGTAGTACGTCAAAAGTCACGAGGCTTCTCAGACAGTGATCAGGCTTGTAAAGAGTTAACATCAAGAATAAGGGCAACTTATTACAATTGGCAAAATTAGGAAGTCAAATTAACTGATACATAAATTAGCTCATCATTTCAGCTCTAAGTTCAGTCTTGTACAATTATCTTCTGGAGCCTTGGGATTACACAGAATGTGTTTTTTCTGTTTTTCCATGAGAAGAAGAACTCTTTAAATCTCCCCCTCATCTTGTCCCCAGGTCCTATGTTTTCTGATCTTGCCCAAAATCCTTCAGAAATGGATGCTCTCTGTCCTTCACCTCCTGGACCGTCCAGGCCCCAGCGGAACTATGAGAGGATTAGCGGACGAACGGGAACCTCGTAAGTGCAATGACGACGAATAACGTGCAGTTAAAAGCCGATGCTTTAGTTTGTGTGGTTCTAATAACAACCAGCTGATCCTTTTCCTTCTTCAGTTTTTTTCAGACTCTTATCCACCTGTTGAAGGGGAATATTGGTACTGGGCTGCTTGGTCTGCCTCTGGCCGTGAAGAATGCCGGGCTGGTGGTAAGCAGATAAATCCATGTTTTAATGTTACACACACCAGAACACACGACAGTTCTGGACACGCATAAACTTGATTTTAGCTGATGCTGAAATATTCAGTTTCAGGATAAAGTGACTGTCATTTAACCATACAGTATATTGTTTAGTTTTTTTTTTTTACTGAGTTAGAGGAACTCTAACACAGCAGCACATTTCTTTGCAGTTTCTCTTTATTTTTTCATTAGTGGAATCATATTGTGATCTATCCTCACTGCAGCAGGATCTTGTTTACTGTAAACTACAGTGTAAAGTGTCTATTTGCAACAGGGATCACAATAGATTTTTTGGGAGTAAAATCCATCAAATCTGTTTTAATGAACCTTTAACAAACCTGTTTCTTGGAAATTAATCTGGGTATTTTCAACAACAAAAAAAAAATTAAAATTATAAGCCTGAAGTATACAGTGAGCATTTTGTCACCTTTAGGACTATGTGCATTAGTGATATTCATGAATGAATGTGAACATTCTGGAACAGCATTATAACTAATGACATGTCTGATATTCTGCCCCACCCTCTCTAACTCTCACTCTCTACTCTCGTTCTCACTCTCTGCTGTCACTCTCTCCTCTCAACCAATCACACCTTCAAACTTTAATATTAATACAAGCACAGTATAAACATTTCTTAGCTGTTGCCTGATTGAGTGAAATCTCTTTCTCTCTCTCTCTCTCTCTCTCTCTCTCTCTCTGTCACCTCCCCTTCCCTCAAGATTGNTTCTCTCTCTCTCTCTCTCTCTCTCTCTCTCTCTGTCACCTCCCCTTCCCTCAAGATTGGACCCATCAGTCTGCTGTATATGGGCATCATTGCAGTCTACTGTATGAGGGTGCTGGTTAAATGTTCCCACCACCTCAGTGAAAAGTAAGTACAGTAAACTATCACCACTCACTAAAATCACTTACTCACCACTGGCGAAAGATATTCATGATCCCCTAGAGGATGAATTCTTTACATTGTGATAACCATATCCCTCTGATCTGTTCTCATTAATTGAATGGGGATTTTTACATTGTTTTGTTGACTTCTGCTTTGAAATTGCAGCCTGTTGATAATTTCTTCTCACTCCCTTCATTCACTTACAGTTATTTAACTGTGTTAGTCAAGTAAGCTTAATGCCTCATTTCTTCCGAAACCATGTCTATTGCCCTGATTTTATTTGCTGTCAGTTCTCTTGGCTGTTTGGCATGATTACAGATTACGCTCTGTTTAGCTGATTTCTACACGCTTTTCTTTGTAATCGGCAGCATATCAGAGTTTTGGCATGAACATGGCGTGAACAAGATGCTCAGTTGTTTCACAGAACAGACACGATGTAACAGCAGTTTGTATTCAGCTCCACCAGTTAGAAGTGATGCATTAGCAGAGTCCATCCAAAACAGATGGTTTGGTCCAAGTCGGCGGCGTCACGGTAAACATGGGCAGCAGCCCAATTTGAAACCATTAAATGATGTGAGCAAAGCAAACAAACACCGAGAACGGTTATTTACTTTAGTGGGATTGACTGGATTACAGCTGAGCTAATTAACTTGCTAGTCACTCACTTAAACTTGTATCAGATATTAGACACGGTGTGTGTCGGCATCTTTAGCCCAGTGCTTGCTGGGATATGCTTCAGTCCCTGGTCACTCTAAAGTTTTGGATTAAATCTGTGTATGTATTTTTTATGCATAGGGCTTAGATATTGTTGACACACTTGGCCTTTCACAAGCTTCTCTTGAAGTGCCAGCCTTTACACGAGGGAAATCACAGCTGCCTGCTAAAGAAGTGGAGGAGAGAAGAAACCTTGCCAATCTGTATATCTGTGTGGAAAGAATGATTGGGCTTGTGAGGAGGAAGTACTCAATCTTGCATGGTACTTTGCCTGTTGAAGTGCTTAATGTTAAGGATGGAGACTCTGAGGCCCAAATAGACTAGTCAAAATATGCTGTGCCTTAACCAACCTGTCTGAGTCTGTTAGTTTCATCTGAGTGAGACTACTTGTGATTATTGTTTGAATTGATAGTTTACCACTATGTAAAATAAAGCAATACAAATGTCTAGAAGTTTGAAGGTGAGTCTCTGGACTGGGAAAAAAAAATAGCTTGAAACCAGGACAAACCAGGACAAAACTGAAGTACTTATTGTTGGTTCAAAGGCTCAGAGAGAGAAACTGACCACAAAATTAAACACACAGGGACTGAAGCCGAGTCAACATGCAAGGAATTTAGGAGTGATTTTTGACTTGGAATTAAATTTTAATGTCCAGGGTGTGGCAAAATTAGCTTTTTATAATCTTAAAAATGTTTCAAAGGTTAGGTCGTTTCTTTCTCTGAGCAATACAGAGAGACTAGTGCAGCTTTTATAACTAGTAGGCTTGACTTGCAATGCTCTCATATCTGGTCTGCCCAAAAGTACTATAAGTGTAAAATAGGATATAAACTGAATAAGGTTGGTCCGGATTAGTTATGGCCCTTGCCCCAGAGTGTCAATCAAAACACAGGAGACTAGGAAAGAAGGTTGTCTGTCCTTTTAGTTGAATTTCAAACATACAGCACAGCAAGTGAGCCCCAATTAGGTGTATCCATTAGCTGTATAGCAGAAATATCACAGGGTAAACAGCCCAAACATCAAAGTTTTACTGCAGCAGCGTTTCTCTTCTTGTAACCATTAAATTAAACACTTAACAAGCTAGGCATGCTCCCATTAGTGGGACGTGCTCGCGCACACACGGGAATCAGCTCCAAGTCCACTAATTCTTATGAGCCTTTCTTACAATAAGTCATCTGCAATTAGTTCAGAATTCTGCTGCACAAGCGCCCGACTTGGACCAGGAGCGCACACATTACTCCTATTTTGAAGTCTTTACACTGGCTTCCTGTCAGTTTTCGTAATGATTTTAAGATTCTTTTATTAGATTTTAAGGCACTGCATGGTCTTACACCAAGATATCTATCAGANTGATTTTAAGATTCTTTTATTAGATTTTAAGGCACTGCATGGTCTTACACCAAGATATCTATCAGAAATTCATGAACCAGTAAGACCTCTCAGATCCTCTTGCACTTCATTTTTTACTGTTCCAAAGAGCAGAACTAAAACATTTGGTGATGCAGCTTTTAGCCGTTATGCTCCAAGTCATGCAACAGCCTTCCTGAGGATCTGAAAGGAGCTGAAAACATTGATATTTTTAAACACAGACTTAAAAGCCATCTGTTCAGCTTGGCTTTCATGTAGTGTTTTATGATTTTATATTTTAATTTAATTTGTTTGATCTTATTAAATGAATGTATATTTTAATCAGCTGTTATCAATATTTTGTGTGTATTTGTCAGTTACCTTTGAAGCATTTTGAATTGCATTAACTTGTATGAAAGGTGCTATATAAATAAAGTTTGATTGGTTGATTGAAAAGATTTTGCTTTTTATACAGAAAGATTCCTCAGTTCCTTCCTCGGTTAGGAGGGTTGCAATAGTATTGCAAAATGTATGCTTTCGTTTGTAAAATGTATGATTTTGTTCATTCATTCATGACTGGCTTAGTGTTTTGTTTTTTTTTTTGTTTTTTGTTTTTTTTTACAGGATGATTTCTNTGACTGGCTTAGTGTTTTGTTTTTTTTTTTGTTTTTTGTTTTTTTTTACAGGATGATTTCTGTAACCTTGTTCTGATTTGCATTTCTGGAAAACCAGAGGGCCTTTCCTACTAACTATGTTTGAGGCTCAGATTATCTGGACAGGGTAGATATAGATATAAATAGATGAGAGAAAAATCCATAATATCCTCATCCCAATAGAATACAGAGAACTTGCTTCTTCCTCTTTTGGGGTTTCTCAGAAGTCAGAATCATTAAAATCATAACTTCCTGTTGCAGTTAATGACATGCATAAGTCACTAAACACTGTACATACAAGCATGAAAACATACATATGAGAAACATGATCATCAGCATTATCAACATTTACTTTTTATTTTCATTACCATCTTGTATTATCTGTTTGACTTTGTTCCCCAGCCTGTATCTGTTTTCCAACTATTTTCATGAGTGTTTATACCAACAGTGTATCACGTTGAATCAGATTGTCACTCTTAGCTAACGTTTGTCGATCTTTACCTATATTCAGTTTTCATTTTAAGACTGTGGTTGCTATAAACGCATTGAGAATACAAAAGATCTGAATATTTCTCTCCTTGCAGGATGGGCAGGCCGTCTCTGTCGTACGGTGAAGCGATGCAGTATGGGATGGAAAATGTTTCATGGCTGAGGAGACATTCACACTGGGGGAAGTAAGAGAAATCACAGAGTTAAATATTAGCTATGGACTTTACAGTCAGATAAAAAAATAATATATGTATATATCAGCTTGCTAATATCAGTCTTCTCTTGAATATCCAATATCTTCCAGTCATTCCATCTGATGATGATGATGATGATGATGATGATGNCTTCTCTTGAATATCCAATATCTTCCAGTCATTCCATCTGATGATGATGATGATGATGATGATGATGATGATGTAATGCATTATGTAATTGCATTACATAATGCAATGTGCATTTGATGTGCATTGATCATTTTAAGATCAAATGCACATCAGTCATGCTTAAGGCTGCAGGATGCTTCCTCAGAGTCAGAATGTGTTTGAAACCCTCTTTGCACCAGTCAGTTTGGGGGGGGAGGGGGGTCTGTGTGCTGCAAAATCTGTAACTCTCTGACTATGCCAGCTTCATGCACCAGGTGTGGTGAAGTGGAGGGTTTTAAATTCTCTTCTTTCCACCGCTGTGTCCACGCTATGTGGAGAATTGAAAGTGAGACTTTGTTATGCTGGTTTATATCTCCGTTTCTAATCAAGTGAAGATCATAAAGGCACAAAGAAGACACAGAATCCCTGTTACTAACCCCTCCCCTCTCCTAAAGTGAAAGCTTTCAGGGCTCTATCCATTTGTCTGAGCAATCGCATTGAGATTACAAAACCAGACACACTTACACAGCACCCTCTCCTCTCCATGATGGTGTCTTTAACTGCCGCCTGATGAGCTCTCTGACCAAGTTGGATGGGCCAGTTCAGATGAAGCATACTTCAGCCTTTATCAATGAATATCAGTCAGTCTAGGTCTTGGATCACTGGCTCAGGTTTGAGTGGAAAGTTCTGGTTTCCCAAATCCACTGAAGCGATTTTGGCATTAAAATAGTCTGATCTAAATCTATCGAATGTGGACACAAATTACAAATATAATTGGCCTTCAAAAACATCCTTTGGCGTTCATTTGTTACATTATAAACTTGTTTGTTCATCATTCAGCCCTGGTTGCCAGGGTCAGATTGGCCATTGGGAGAGGCGGGGCTTTTCCCGATGGGCCACAGCTATTGGTGGGCTGGCCGGTGGCCTTTGCACCGCACAATACAATATTAATTAAAATTAACTTAAACTAAGTAAACATAATTTTTTAAATCAATAATTTTAGCCAAAGAGAAAAGTCCTCCAGCATCATTGCCATTTTTTGTTTTTGTCTGACGCCGCTCCCCCCCCCCCNCCCCCCCCGGCCCTCTGCCCCCGCCCTGCTGCCCATAGACACCTTAAATTCCCAGGTAAAAATTAGGATCCCAATCCAATCTTGCCTGTTGACCTATTTATGACCTCTCTCTCTCTCTCTCTCTCTCTCTCTCTCTCTCTCTCTCTCNCGTGTGTGTGTGTGTGTTTTCCAGGCGGACAGTGGATTTATTTCTTATCATCACCCAGCTGGGCTTCTGTTGTGTCTACTTTGTTTTCCTTAGTGAAAATATCAAGCAGGTCAGGAACACACAAACACACACACTTACGCTCAGAGGGTGCATGCCTCCACCACATCTGCTTAATCCTCAAATATGTTATTTTATTATTTTAAAGCCATGTTTGAAACCATTTGCAGCGTTAAGAAATCCTTTAAAAATTCGCTGTATTTACACCAAAAACAAATAATTTGACCCATGATTGAAGTTTCCACCAAATTTAATTGAAATCTCCTCAAATATTTGAGACATCCTTCTATTTAACAAACAGGACGGAAACATAATGAAACCTTTACAACGAATGATACTTGAAAGTTACATAATTTGTCTAGTAACCAGGTTTACATGAAGTTATATAACAGTTGTTTATTGGTTGTTAAACCACTGCAGTGAGCCATGTTGTTTGCTGTGTCAGTGCAGTATCCAGGTTACTATGACTTGTGACCTTTGACCTGCACAGTCAAACGTATCAGAGCAAAGTATTTACACATCCCAGTAAATGGAGAGCCTGAATAGAAATCTAACTGGATTAACTCAGTTCTGACAATGAGATTACTTAAGTGAAAATGAACTGATAAATGTGATTGAGACAGTTTCCATTGTTACAGTTTTGCTTTATGTGAATTAAGATCAAATTATTAATATGTATGTCAGTGTTCTCACACAGAAAGAAGGTATAATACCCCAGATATGAATAAATAGGCCAAATTTTACACACTCATGATGTGATAATTACTTAAAAATCTTAAATACAACAAGGAGAATTGGTTTGCTTGTACATTTATATCTTGAACATGCAGCAGAAAAAGAAACAAATTTAGAGCAATCAGACAAAAGAAACATCTTTTTATGAATCCTAAGTTTTCTTAAGCATTTTCTCTGTGTTCTTTCAGCATACTGTAAAAGCCATAAATTTTATGCGACTGGAAAACTCCATGAAACATGCCTATTATCAGATTAATGCATAGAGAATCAGCGTGTAGTTTGACTCAAGTGTTCTCTTCTTCATTTCTAACTTAGCACTTCTTTGCAATCTACGGTTAATTAAGGTCACGGGAATATTTGCGTTGCATGACCTCTGACACAAAACCGCTGTGGGAGATCTCAGTGAAAGTTACACGGGATAAAAACAACAGCTGAACGCTGAAATTTTAATATTTTTATCTCATTATTTATGCATGCAGGAGTTATAATTGCAACTTGAGAACAGTATTTAAGGATACACCGTTTATTAAGTGTGTTTGCATCATAATGTCACACATCATGCAGATCACATGCGTTCCATGATGCTGTCAAACATGGGTTCTACAGTGTTTGGATTATTTGTACTACCGTTTCTCGCCGTTTCTGGCCACCATGTTGGTCTGTCTTCAACAAGTTGCCATATGAACCGCACCAGGCACAATCCAATGTTGAGGAAAAAATCATGGTAACAAATCAAACATTTACAAGAGTTTCTGGTTCAGTTAGTCACAGGCGTGGTGCTTTCATGATTTTTAACTGATGTGTTTAATCTGATAGGTGAATTTTCTTAAGTGCAGTGTGCCCACACACAGTTAAATCAAATGATTCAATCAATAGAAAAATTAGAAATGTTAGTAATCAATTAATAATTTAAGTCTCTCTACCATGCACCTTAAAGGACCATACCAGCAGTTTTGCGTGTTTAAGCCTAATATATTCAGTTTTTTTACATGTAAGGTTACTGACAATAATTTCCCAAAGCATATACTGTAACGGTGAGTTAAAAAAAAAAATTACTACTTGCAGACTGCCATTGGTTTCAGTTCATTCTGGCACGCTATTAAAATCAACTTGTTGATACTTGAAACGTTCTTGGNGGGAATATAGTCCCAAAAGAAGACCTGTGTTTATCGAAAAATTTAAACAACCATGACTTCATAAGGTTGCGTAACTATTAGCAGGTGAAACATCGATTTTTAAGTTGGGTGTTTCGCTTGAATATTTGATTTTGAAAGATTAAGAGATTTTGCAAAATATCAGGAAAACTGAAATATGGTTTTATCCTTTGGGAAATGGTTATCAGTAACGTTGCATGTATGCAAATTGAATATATTAGGCTCAAACATGCAAAATGGGTGATATGGTCCTTTAAAAAAATAGCACTGTTAATTTCTTTGTTCTCCTCCTCCTCCTCCTCCTCCTCCTCCTCCTCTTCCTCCTCCTCGGCCTCTGTCAGGTGGTAGAAGCAGCCAACACCACCACCTTCAACTGTCAAATGAACTACACCAACCAAACTGACATCCTGGTGCCAAGCTTTGATTCCCGCCTCTACATGCTCTGCTTCCTGCCTCCCATCATCCTGCTGGTGTTCACGCCCAACCTGAAGTACCTGGCTCCCTTCTCTCTGGTGGCAAACATAGTGATGGCTGCCAGCTTGGTGCTCATCTACTTCTACTCGCTCACAGTAAGCAGCAAGCTCAGTGCCATTGATTTCTCACTGCTGTCAAGCCAGTAAGTCTCATTCAGGGAAGATTTACTGACTTCAGAGCTGTTTCTGTCATTTACTGAGGACATTTACACACACTGAGAAATCAGGTTTGGACAGGAAAACAGATCAAACTTTGTGTTACTATAAACCTGATTTTTACGCAATTGGTTAGTAATCAGACTTAACCCTGCCTGCTACTAGTGCTGAGCCTTTGAGCATTTTTATATTGAAATTGCAAGAAAAAGTAGATTTTTCAAATCTCAGGAACTTTGGTTTTAATTTCAGCTTAAAGGACCATACGGGAGATTATGCATGTTTGACCCTAACATATCATATCAACCTCAGAGAAATGAAGGTTGGTGGGTAATATCTGGCTGTTAGCACAGCTTTGAAGGGAATTCATGCTTTAACAACTGGGATGATCTTTTGACCCTCTGTGCGTTATTTGCTTTATGGAGAAACTGACTCAATCCTTGACTTTCTGTAACTTGCTGATCGTGATATACGACCAAAGGACTACACCAGTCACTTTGCATGTTTGAGCCTAATATGTTCAATTTTCATACACTTAAGTTTACTGACAATCATTTCCCAAAGGATAAAACCGTATTTCAGCTTTCCTTATATTTTGCAAAATCTCTTAATCTTTCAAAATCAAATATTCAAGCAACACACCCACCTTAAAAATCAATGATTTGCCTGTTAATAGCTATGCAGCATTATGAAGTCACAGTCATTTAAATTTTTCCATAAACGCAGGTCTTCTTTTGGGACTATATTCCCTGGTGGAGACACACATTCACTCTGTGATTTTTATTGCATTAAATGCTAAAATTACAAAACTTCGAAAAAAAAACCCTGAATACACACGATGATGGATTACCCATTCCAGGAACGTTTCAAGTATCAACAAGTTAATTTTAATAGTATACCAGAATGAACTGAAACCAATGGCAGTCTGGAAGGCAGGAAAAACATTTTTATTCACCGTTCCAGTAGTATGCTTTAGAAATGATTGTTAGTAACCTTTTGTGTATGAAAATTGAATATATTGGGCTCAAACATGCATGATCACTGGTATGGTCCTTTAAAGAGCAACTTAACACCTCGTCTTAGCTTGAACACACCTCCTTTACAGAATCAAAAAATGCATTCAAACACTGAAAAAAATGGTCTAGGCTATTTCGCCCACTGCCCCCACTCCCACCATCCTCACTGCAGTTTCCCCATGACACCTGACCCCACTACCCCCTGCTGCACACACTCACAGATTGTTTCTCCAGTACCTCTGTTAGTAGCTGTCTAGTTTTCCATTCTAATGGAAAGCAGAGCTGATAATAAACATGCATTTGCAAGCAAAAGGTCATCTGAAGTGAAGACTTTACTCAGCATTCACAACAAACACTCCAGACCTTCACCAGAATCAATTCATAGCATTAACAAGTGGCTTCATATGTAACATAATAACTCAAAAAATGGATTTCTTGTTGATTTGCTCTGTAATGTTATTAAAAATGTCATCTGAACAAGTTTCAAGAGGTGAAAAATAGCTAAAATGACAGCTTCCACTGTTCTATTTTTGAAGCAAACATATTTGTAGTTCTTCAGCATAATTACTATGAAAATTTAGAAACGTATTACTTTTGTAATTTTTTTTATAAACTACATTTTAGCTTCACATTTAAGACTTTTATATAAATGTGAGCTAAATTGTTGCATTTTTCTGTAGATAAATTAACTTTGAAGTTCACTTTTTTCCTGACTGACTGGTCATTTTCATGAGAACCTTTGAGGATCAGTGTTGAACATAATAATTCTGTAATTATGCTTGATAAAAAATGATTTAGAAATAATATAAATAATTGTTAATTTAAATCTTAATCACAATATTGGTTAGAAAAATTGCAACATTTGCAACATTTTCTCCAAAGCAGTAAGCCTTACTTGTCACAATTTAAATTAAGTCTGGTCTGGTATGTTCTATATGTATTTAAGTTAATATGTTATATAAACAATGTTTATTGATAAGAAGCCTCTTTTGAGGGCAGAGTGAAAAAAAATCCTACAGTTCACATATTTTGCAATTACACACAAAGCAGTGATACATTATGGGATCTTTTGTCATCAATTTTACAAACCAGTCACTTTGAACTTTCTTTGTCTGTCTGTACTGTACTGGCTTGTTCTGTTTCTACTCTGCTGATTAGGTTCTGGGGTTGTTATGGATAACAGGATGACTGATAGTGACAGACTCTGCAGATTACCTGTTTTCAGGCTGTGGAGTATTTCATCACGAAGCTTCTGCCCTTTACAGATATGTAGCAGTCGTGTTCCCTGAGAAACAGCCTTGCCTTGAAAAAAGCAATTTCCTGCATCAGAAACTCTTCAAGGGTTCGGCGTTAACAGTTATGTGGTCTGTAAGGTGTTTCAGGGGCTGATGAATGACCTCAGAATAGAATTTTACAAAAGTGAGTCATACAGGCTACAGGCATTGCAAAAAAATAAAATAAAATAAACAAAAAAACATCTGCAGCAACTTCCTGTCATTGCTTGGATTGATTAGATTGCCTTTCTAACTGTACCTTTAACCTAGAATGTATAATAATGAAAATGTACTTTTTTCCATTTTAATTCCTTAAGGCTCCACTCCATGACTTTAAGGTTTGGGCACATCTTTGTAGAATTAGATGAATGATTAGTAAAATAAAAAAAAAATTAAATAAAACACACACACACACACACACACACACAAGGTCTGCACAAAGTTCAACTAACTCCACTGATTTATTGGAGAGCATTAGTGTATCTCATTGGTGAAAAATGAAAAATAGATCATGCACATATCTGTTGTTTTCATTGGTTTATTTTGCATTATTAGTTTCCTTTCTTATTATCGTGCTTAGAGCTGAGTGATGTTTTGCTTAAATCAGTAATACAAGATGTGTGGCGGACATCGTTGATGTGTAGGGCTGATGTGAGAAAGTGTTTGGTGAGTCATGACTGCCCTCTGCTGAATTAAAGAGGAGTGAGACTGGATTCTATCAGTCCGCTCCATGTAAAGCTCTGACTTATGAGAAATTCTATCTTCAAATGTAAGAATGTCCCAAAAAATATCAACAATATGCTATGATAGGTAAAAAAAAAAAATCAACAGCAATATGCGCATTGTTCATGGAAACGTAATATTAGATATAGGTAGGACCGTATTGATTTTTTTGGGGTTCGCTCAGCTCTACTACACTACTACTTACCAGACACTAATAGCTTTAAAATGAAATATTGATCCGAGATACGCTAATGTTATTTTGGTCCAACTCGACCAAGCATACAGCGCTGTTTGCTTCATGTGATTCTTAATCATTAAAGTGGAGCAGACTTGTTCGCTGCAGATTTGGGTCTTGAAATAACACCCTCAGAATGAGTTTTAATTGGTCAGAATTAAGCATTCAACAAAGTGTTGGGTAACATTAGAAAAAAAAAAAAAAANAAAAAAAAAAAAAAAAGTGGTGTTTTGCCAAAACACAGGCGAAAAAACACTTTCTAACAAGGAAATTGATGTTTATTGCATGTTTTCCCATTTTCCTTGCAGAATATCAGAGACCCCATCAACCTGCCAAAAGTCGGGACAGCCAAAGACTATCCCCTCTTCTTTGGGACCGCCATCTTTGCCTTCGAAGGGATCGGAGTGGTACGTGACTTTGAATTGATCTTTTTTTTGTCCTGCCAGCCTCTATTACTGTTATCATCCATTACAGGCTTATCTACATCACACACATTCAGAGACATTAACACTTTCTGCTCGTTACAATGGTGAGCATGGTTTCTTGCCCATAAAAGTGCCTGTTTTCATATCGCTTAAGTCAGTGTGGTGTGATGTAATTTGGTTTTGTGTGGGTTTATCCTCCATTACTCCACTGATGCACACAGACCACATACACACACACACACATATAATTTTTGAGGTGATCTGGATCCAGAATAAAAGAAGAATTTTTTTAGCCTATAAACAGGGCTGATCATAAGCAGTACACAGGTGCGCTTACAACAAAATTAAAACGTGCAGGTCAGCTCTCCCATGAATGCTCATTTGTGTACTTAGCGAGAGAGAGAGAGAAAATGAATCATTAAAGCACAATGTGCTTTAATGATTTTTTTCCAACATGCTTTGGAAATATTTTGCAGCTCACCTTCCTCACACTGGCCACTGTAAAAAAAAAAAAGAAAAAAAGAAAAAAGTCATACCAACAGATCTCCTGGTAGTTATTTTAGTACCCAGCTGAAAAAAATTATACGCACCCCTGCCTATGAAAGCTCTGTGGGCTCTTTAAGTACCTTCTTGTTTTCGATTTGTTTGACTGTTAGTTTTAGTCTGTACTAAAAGTCTTTGTTCTGCAGGTACTTCCTCTGGAGAACAAGATGCAGAGACCTCAGAGTTTCACCCTGGTTCTGTACATGGGCATGGGCATCGTCACCTTCCTCTACATCAGCCTCGGTACCGTAGGCTATATGTGTTTTGGAGAACATATAGGTGGCAGCATCACACTCAACCTCCCGAACTGCTGGTAAGCTAGATTGGATTACTCAAAGACATTGGTCAAATTGTACATGCATCTGATTTGTAGTATGTGTTTCAGTTTGCTCAGAATACTCCACCTGATCAGCCTGGTATTCTATAGGCATTTTCAGACCTAAAGTTCCAAACTAAATTAGGAACTACTTTACCTGGACCTATCCTGTTTCAGAATTGTATGGTTCTTCTAGCAAGTTCTTGCTCACATACGTAGTAGTGTTTCTGTAATTGTTGTAAAATTGCCACAAGCACAGAAAGATTTCCAAAAGGACAAACTGCTACAACAACATTCCCAACGCACTGCAAGTACTCTGAACATTATGGAAATTAGAGCCAGTGATCTCGCTCTCTCTCTCTCCTCTTTTGGAGCCAATTGGACAATTATTACCAATATTTTTTGCAGTCTTAGTTCTGTTTCTGACTCATCAGAGAGTGCCTGACCTGGAGTACAAGTTTAAAAGTGGTTCAGGAGCGAAAGCTCTTGATACCAAAATGGTTCCTTTGTGTGAAAAAAAGGAAAGTTTCCGAGTTTCTCAAGAGATTCTTGCAGTGCGGAAACCGCTATTGGTGAATCTTGAAGGCAGTGGGAAAGTGATGGCAGTTGTGTTGACAGTTCCTTTACTGCCCTCTAGTGGCCGGTCTCAGAAGCTCTGTCAATTCCATCTGCCTCTTTGCAAATCATTGGGACCTTATTCTAAATGTGTGTCCTTGTTTTGAAGTTGTTGATATACCCACTTCCCATTGTACACATGTTGATGAAGTTTGAGTTAATGTCGGAAGCGCTCCTTTCTTTTTCTCCCTAGCCACTTCTTCTGTTCAACAAGCAGGGAAATGTAATATCTTTCATGAACTGATTCAAGGTTTATACACTATCAAGTCTGAGATATAAAAATTTATATTTAATTCCTGTTAAAGTGTCTTAAATTAATAGGTAGCATCTTCTCTGTAGAGCTCGGCATATAGGAAGCTAAGAAATCTCCAGATGTTATATTATTAAAAATGTATGATTAAAAAGATTAGGAAAAACTTTACTTGTGATAAAACTAGTGACGTCTGGTCTGTCTCATTGAGGTTTTTGTCGACACCGTTTAATTTCTCATGAACTCACTAAGGCACACTGCATTCTGTCTTTTTTTTTTTTTTTTNTTTTTTTTTTTTTTTTTCCTATCAGCAACTCATTGCCAGGGATAATAATGTTATTAAAACCAAAACTCTGCTGCAGGATAGAAATATCTGTTGCTATATCGTACTTTTCATGTAGCTTGTGTATTTGTTCATGGCTGCCCAGTGTCTTTTTCACATTTCTGTCTTTCTTTATTTGTCTTTCTGTTTCTGTCTCTTTCTTTTCTTTCCTCTCTTATTTTTAACAGGACTTACCAGACGGTGAAGCTGCTGTACTGCTTTGGTATCTTCATAACCTTCGCCCTGCAGTTCTACGTCGCAGCGGAGATCCTCATCCCGCCAGTGACAGCCCGCGTGTCGGAGAGGTGGAAGACGGCTGTTGACCTGCTGCTCCGATCCCTTTTGGTTATATTCACCTGTAAGTACGGCGTAAACTAGTCAACAAAACAATGCACGGTTCCACATACTGTAGGATGCTTGGATGAATTTGTCAAGGATCTGCAATGGGCTGAATCCAACATGCCAGCAAATCCTACGAATTCTCGTGTTGTTTCCTCTTGGATATGGAGTCTTATCTCGGAGCTAAGTGCTACAGGAAATCAAGATGTCTAATCTGCTGCAGTTGAGCAGCTACTTTAGCACCCATTTCCCCCATTTTGCTGAAACTTCAAACACCGGCAGTGATGCTAAACATGAATTATGGAAGTTATCACCCAGATTGTGGCTGAAAAAAAGCTGGCTATAATCAACATGATTTTATAGTTGATTTTAAGTTCAGAACCAGCCACTACTGACTGAACCAACAAAACCAGGATGAACTGTTTGCATCTTCAACCTTAAGCCCCAGTCTCTGCCTACTGTAGGCCCTTTTCCTTTTGCATTGAAATAAATCATCACCGTGCTTAAACTGAGCATGAAATATAATTCTCCTGACTTGATGTGCAGCACGCTTTAGTCCTCAGCTTCAAACCAGACCACAGACTCTCTTCTAACAGCCATTGTATTCTCTGATCCAGTCCCAAACAGTCAAAATGCCTTTATTTAAACAGGAACATGAGATTTCCTTCCTGTTTGCACTTTGTTCTTGGCTGTGTAAAGTTTCTGAACACAGTTCTGTGATGCACCTTGTTCTTTTATTATACTTTTCATTAGGTCCATTTATTCAAAAATAGAGCAGTGACAGCGTGCCAGCTGGCACTTTCAAATATGAAGGGACTTCAGCCAACAAATGGAGGCATTATTTTTCAATGAGTCACAAAATAACAAGCAGCTCAGCATGAGCAAGCAAACCACGTCCAAGATCTGCCTTCATCTACACTTCATTCTTTTAAAAGAATTCATAGGGAGGTTACTTTAATTTGTCAGTTAATATTAAATATCACTAGCAGGTTAGTAGACATTCACATCATGTTCTCAGCACCAGAAACAGAGATGAAGAGCAGTGCCCTAATGTCAGAGAAGCAGACGTTGGAAGTGCTGCTCTCTCAGTTTCATTAACTTGCCTCCCAGGATGGTCAAAGTCAAGGAAATTGACCATTAAGCACTGTTCCCAGCAGGACCAGCAGTGCTGAAAATGAATGAAGGCATGGCATTCTAAGGAGCACTCGATGACAACATTCAGTTTGAGTTCAGGTTCTTTCTTGTAGCCGTTTTATGCATTTGTTAGTCCACTTTGTAAGACAGACCACCACCCGCGCATGTATTTCAAAACCCGTTTTTTGTCGACTTCCTGTATATGTGCCTGTGCATCTGCTGTTTTGTTTGTTTGCACGTGACATCAACAAGTCAGCATGTACTTATACTGTCTGTGTGTGTGTGTGTGTGTGTGTGTATGTGTGTTGCATCCAGGTGGGAG
>VXCM01002806.1:0-65018 GCA_014773175.1 Lucifuga dentata | reverse complement strand
GATGGAGGCAGATGATTCGCTGTGGTGACCCCTGAAGGGAAAAGCCGAAAGGAAAAGAAGAAGATCTCCTACTGTGTGGGACATCTGAAAACATTTTGGGGGCAGTCGGCATTGCAGCTTCAAGCCTGGAGCCTGATGAAGACTGAATTTATGCTGCTGATACAACATTGATATTTCAGAGTAAATAAACATAATGATACTGGCTTTTTACATAAAAATAAAGAGCGTAAACAAACATTTTTGACAAGCATCCCTCAAATTTGGCAATTAAATGTACAATCTGTGATACAAATGGTTACCCCACAAACAATCTAAGATATTAAAGTTTTCTGATTTTAAAGGTTTTGTTTACATTAGGAAGGAAACAGCGTCCTCAGTTAGATAAACTAAGCAAAAGCCGGATTCCTTCAAATGTGGAGGAAGATGGACTGACATAACACACCTGTTCCAGGTTTTACACATTCAGATACAGTAACTGAGTACATCTGCAGGGCTTTTTTTTTTTTAGGATTATTGACAAACACACATAATGTCAACTGTTCATCATTAAGACAAGATGCGCGCTGAAACAGGATATTTTACAATTGAACAACAAACTTCATCACCATAGTGTAAAGCAGGGCCACTCAAATACAAATCTTAATGGTCCACAAATAACATTTTCAATAAGACAAAAGTCTGTTTATTAAGGTCAGACTGGGATCCTAATTTTTACCGGGAATTTAAGGAGTCGGGGGTGGGGGCTGATGAAACTACCTGCACCATCAGGTCAATCTGCGCTGTCACTCTCAATGAGCCCAACGCTGTGTCAACCCATCATTGTCATGGAGACGACAGGACGCCAAATGTGATTGGACCGAACCAAAGCAGAGTAGACATTCTCACACAGGAAGTGGAGCAGTCAAACATTCGGTTTTGCTTTCTCCGCTGCAGAGAAAGTGGAGAATTTTGACTTGTTGCATTGCAGTGATGTCTCACTGCGATGTGACGGGCGATGTACAAATGTACAAATAATACATATGAAAAGTATAATTTGCTCAGAGTGCGGAGACATTTGTGCTTCAGTCTGGATCCAGATTTTGAGGATGACTGGTGTAAAACAAGATTAATCAGAATCAGAATCAGGTTTATTGCCAAGTAGGTTTTCACATACGAGGAATTTGCTCTGGTGCTTGGTGCACGAGCAAAAACACACAAAAAAAGACACAAGTACTACAAGTCAAAAAGTACAAATAGAAAATAGAAATTTCACAATAAAATATGGGAAAAGATTATATAAACAAAAATAAAACTAAAAGCCATGCACCATGTAATAGATTATCTTGCATAGATTATATTGTTATAGAAACATAACAATACTACCCAGTATTGGGTAGTATTGTTACCCAGTAAATGTAAACTTCACATCAATTTCAAAGCCAAATATTAAAATACAATACAACAAAATATATTAAATAAATACAGAACTTTTTTGCATATTTTTGACAATGACATATTTTCTGTTATATGCCTATATCAGCAGCTAATTATCAGCCTCGCCAATGTATCAGTCAGGATCTATGATGCAAAATCCTTCTGTGTTTGTGGACACATACATCATCTTTTCCTCATCTACTCTCACTTGCTTTTCTCTACAATCCACTGTACTCGCAATGAAAAATTTGCTTTTATATGATGAGAACACTTTCTAGAACATCAAAAGGACATGGTTGGACAAACAATCTCATATCCAAGGTTAAGAACACAAAGATAATAAATCGCTTGAGTGTCATGTTCAATTTTCAGGGCAGCATTACGCAGCATTATCCATAACAGGATTTAAATTGTTATCAGGACACTGAACAATCCACTTTGCGTCCGGCGAGCATCCTGCCTCTCGTGATTCATGCGGAGGAAACAACCATCACATTTTCCACCGTCCCACAGCAGCAGCAGCACAGCACCGACGCACTTCATGTACTGGGATGATTGGTTGAATAAATTGCTTCCATCCTGGCTGCTGTTGACACTGACACTCGTGTGACGAGTCCTATCACTTTTAATTGTCTGTCTTCTCTCGCTCAGGCCGTGTCACTAACTCCTTCCTGCCTCTCTGGTACAAGGCCAAAGTAAATTAAATTCAAACGGAGATTTGCCTGTGAAATCTGCGGACAAAAACTCCAGTGTTTCACAAATGACTTCACATCCACCTTGAGCTCATGAAATCGCTATGATTAAAGCAAAATCAGATTTTGACTGTGTGTGAAAACCTTCTTTTAAGCTTGGTGACAATGTATTGCTGATAAATGACTGTTTACACTTGCACAACAACTTTTAAAGGACCACGCCTATGGTTTTTGCATGTTTGGGCTGAATAGATACCCATATTTAGGTTACATTATTGCCAACCATTTTTTAAAATATAAAACTATATTTTCGTTTTTATGTAATTTTGCCACATCCCCCAGGCTTTGAAAATCAAATGTTCAGTTGATACACCCACTTTAAAATTCAATGTTTCGCCTGATAACATACACGCCGAATGTAGCAGTCATGGTCATTTAAATTTCTCTGGTAAAAGCTGTCTTCTCCTGGAACTATATTCTCTGGTAGAGATTTTTTTTTTTTTTTTTTNTTTTTTTTTTTTTTTTTTTGCATTTAGCTCTGTGTTGTATCAGTTTCAGCAGGAAAAAATAAGTTATTACATATCTCAAGGATGTTTCAAGTCTCTACAAGTTGATTTTTATAGCATACTGGAATGGAGTGAAACCAATGGCAGGCTGAAATTCAAAAATGTGCCGCTCCTGCAGTGTTTTGTAAAATGGTTGGCAATAATGTAACATGTGTGTAGGTGTTTTTTAACAAAATCATCTGTATGGACTTTTAATTAGATAATAAATAAATATCAAATAATAGGCTCTACAAAATGCAGAAAATGTAACAACTTCACAGTTTTGTGGCATGACTGCATGCTCAGAGCACCATTACAAAGCATAATGGCCTGAAAGGAGCAGTGAGTGATTTACCTGCAGCCTCTCTTTGTGTTAGAGCCTCTTGACTTATTGATATACAATCCGTCCAGCTTTTTCAGAAAATCTGAAAACAATCAAGGTGCAGCACAGCACAATGCTGAGGCATTAATCACAAAAGGCATTATTTTATTCCACACAACCAGGGGATTGTTGCAACAGCTGCTAAGCATTCTGGTAAAGGGGATGATTTATGGCTGTGTAGCAATAACGATGAGACAGAGTCATTACCATATCGACAGGCTCTGAGATGGATTATCCGCATTGATTACTTCATGGCCTGTTGATAAGTATTTGTTTGAAACGCAAATGGGGGAGAGAGATGTGCAACATGGCTGTGTACTATGAACCGTTGAGCAGAAACTGAGCTACTGCAGACGTTCGCTCACGTCTCATCAGTCAAACATCAAAGATATTTTCTTACACCAGAAACATTTTGATATTACCATGTTTGAAGTTTTTTTTTTTTTNAAGATATTTTCTTACACCAGAAACATTTTGATATTACCATGTTTGAAGTTTTTTTTTTTTTAACTTTTCAAATTTCCATAGCCTGCAAAACAGGAATTCAAGAAAACCTCAAGATCTTGTATGAAGATGATTTATTCTTCATTCTTTTTTTATTCTGCAAGAAAAATAACTATATCAAGCACCACCTGCACTAGATTCTTTGACTGTGTTCATGATAATTAGTCTTGATTTGTCTCAGTAAGCAATTCAGTCTGTTTTTCAACTGGAAAGTCTGAAGTGGTTTGGATGTTCACACATGACTATCCCAAACATCTATCAAGAGAAAACAAGATTACTTTGCTTATTTCAACAATCAGACCAATCTGAAGAATTCCTAACAAAGTCATTTTTTTGTTATTTAGTCCTGAAAGCCTGAAAAAATATGCCAATGAAGTGAGATTATGTCAACCTGTTTCCAATAAAAATCAACTTCGGTATTTTTCTAGAAATGAGTGTCAGGAACATGATTGCTGCACTAGAATCAGGAAAATGACATTTAATTCTTCCACACTTGATCTTTTTTTTTTTTTTTAANTTTTTTTTTTTTTTTAACTGAGTCTTAAAGAACAAATGGCACATTCAAAATTGCCTTGATAACAGCATGGCTATATTTTGCCTACATTTATAGTCCTGCTGAAAGACACTAAGTGCTAAAATGAGCTAAATTTAAAAAAGAACAAATGATTTTGAATGCTTACTGTGTATGAAGCTAAACAGGTTAAATTCAAATTCTTCTTTACTAGTTTGGCTCAGACAATGTGTTGCTGCAGTTAGATTTTTATGCCATTTTAAAGAAATCATATTTGGTCATGTTCACTTACCCCACTGGCAGGTTTTTTAATTGCTACTACAAAATTTCATTGCAGAATTTTTTTTTTTTTTTTTTTTTTTGCTTGTGATGTTGTCAGATCAGAGAGACTGGAGATAAATAGTAATAGGTGATAACCAACAGCAGAGAGAGTTCACGTGTGTAGAATTTCACAGCTAATCACTGGCCGCTTTGATTCATGGTGCACCTTGCTCCTCCTGCTCATATATCATATTGCACATTTTTCCTCACCACCCAGGCTTCCCATCCTACAGCCTCGCCAAGGTCAGCTGAAGGAAATGATACCGCTACACCACAAGATTTATGAGAGATTCACTCCCATTTCCCTCCCTGTTTACAGAATACATTGACTCCCACCAAGGAGCTTCTTCAATCCCCAGCGGTTTACATGCAGTCCTCATCTATTGGGTGTCACCCTGAGCATGGACCCACCAGCTCGTCTCCTGTGACAGGTGCTAATTGAGAACCAAACACAGGTTGCATCCAGTTTAAACCTTAAAGCCTCTTTTTGCCCTTCTGGTACCAAATGGGCAGCGGGTAACCTTGAGCAATGAGACAAAGACACAAATCATTGGATGCTTGACATGAATCATGCCTAAGGTACATCGCTCTC
Organism: Lucifuga dentata; assembly: GCA_014773175.1. Lineage (NCBI taxonomy): Eukaryota > Metazoa > Chordata > Actinopteri > Ophidiiformes > Bythitidae > Lucifuga > Lucifuga dentata. Next base: position 60,058 of record VXCM01002806.1, on the reverse strand, counting down.
AATTTTCACTATAAAACCTTATGTTTTTTAAGCAGCAGATTGCTTTAAATTGATTTTCACCTGGATTTCAATATCCTTATGCACTAGGTTTGGTTAGGCTAGCCAATTCTGGAATTGGTTCAAAATCATTAAGATATTTAAAAAAAAAAAATAAAAATCATTCTTGAATATTAATTCTTATGTCAATTTTTGACCTATATTAATTTTTACTTATTAAATATTAGGTAACATATAGCTTTTGTAATTTATTTGTCATTGTGTTATTCAATTGAGTGCAATAAAAAAAATACAGCTACCTTTTTGTATGAGAATACCTCTACACCTACAAAAAAAAAAAAAAAAANAAAAAAAAAAAAAAAAAACCCTACCAAAAAATATTCAATAAGGTATTTGAGAGGTTTCAGATTCTTTAAGTCATTTTAATACTGGATTTAGATTCAATAAAATGTTGTAGAACTCCAGCAAACAAGTAAACAGCCAGTCCCAGTAAACTAATCTGTCCTCCTGGTGTGAGGACAGATTATAATGTATTTTCGGTAGAAGAAAGTGAAGAGAACAAATGCAAAAGAGCTGCTGACTGTGTGTCAGTCCATATAAGGAAATACACAGGATCTTTTTGTATTGGTATTTTTATAATCCAATTGCATATTGTCTTTTGCAAAAAGACAATATATAAATAAATAAATACAATAAAAAGCCAAAATCATGTCAGTACAAAAAAAAAAAAAAAAAAAACAATTAAAAGAAGTAATTTTTGATGATCCAATTGACAAACCTGTGAGTGAAAGAAGATCTTGTGGAGTCAGATTAATTGGAAGCAGAGTGAGGGTGGCTGGCCTTCACATGTCCTTGGTGGCTGACCATAATGAAGGAAGAGTGAATGGGTGTGAGTGTGTCCCCCCCCGCTGGTCACTGACAGGGTGCTGCCCTGCCCCTTGCTCTGAGAGGACCAGGGCNTCCCCCCCCGCTGGTCACTGACAGGGTGCTGCCCTGCCCCTTGCTCTGAGAGGACCAGGGCTCTGAATTGCTTCCATCTCCGAGACTCTGATTAATGAGAATACTTCTAATCGGAGTTCCTGAGGCCAACAGCATTAGTCTTAATCTTCCAGGCCCCATCCACCACCAACACTGACATTTAATGTAGTGCTAGTGCAATGGTAATGAGAATTCATTCCCCAACAAGGGAGCTGACTCATCTGCCCCCCCCCACATTGGTCCTGGATTTGGGAAGGTTAGTGGCCCTGAGTTTCAGGGGTTATTAGTTCTCTTCAGGCCATGAGGCAGCTAAAATATCTTGTGTTTTCACTTTGAGGCTCGACAAATGAGCTTCTGCTTGAGCACACAGATGATTCACAGCTCCTTTACAACCCAGATGCAGTCTGGATGTGCCCTTGTGTCTGTGTGTGTTAGGGCTGGAATTATAGGGGACACAACACTATGGCAAATTTTTCCCGTAAGAACAATATATCATGACACATTAGGATTGCAGATTTAACCTTTACTACTTCAATATATACTGAGTTGGTTTAAGGCAGGCAGATACTCAACGAGCATGATTAGAATTATTGCACACTTATTCTCAGTTAGGCCAAAGTTCAACCTGATGGGCTGTCATTTGATGTTAAGTTTGAGGAGAGCTGAAAAGCCTGATTAACTGTCCAAACGATCTACGATTGAGCAATCAGTAGTCAGATGCATTTCTGATATGTCAGAAATTTTGCTCAGCTCTCTCTCAGTTTAAGTCTCGCCAGTCGATTTGCTGAAGTCACGAGCCTCAGTGTGAGCACAGAAAGTGCAGGCTTTGGCCTGGTGATTCACACATGCTGTGTGACTTAATGCCAACGTGCAAGATAACTTAACTTGTACCCTGCTTAGAATCACACACATCTCACAGTAAAGCAGGAGAATGTAGCAATACTGGCTCCAAAGCATTAATATCGTATTGCAAAAGACTATAACACAATATCTGTGTTTGTGTGTAGGTGTGCAGATGTATGTAAAAGTAGGTAAGATTAAGCGAGGGAATGTGCACTTGCACTTAAAATGCATGAATTTGACTATGTGAAAAACAGGCAATCATAAAACAATAGTGTAAAATCAGGAAACTTCTATCAACTGGATGAAAGCCATTCCCTCCGTCAGCCTCACTCGTACCAATGCAAACAATCCTCCTGTGCTCAGTTAGCAGTAAGTAAATTGCTCTGGGATTTGTGTTGCCGGAATGCTTTAGCAGGTAATTCCTCTCTGTCTTTCATTTTGTTTGTCTGTGTTAAGTTCCCACTCTGGCCCCATCCATTCTCACATCCAGTTCCCGGCTTTGTCCATCCATCAATGGGTGCACTTTGTCAGTGCTGACTTCATCCTGGCGGCTGCAATCACATCCGAGCAGGGCCTGACTGCCACTAGGGAGCTTTTTCACCTCCCATCTGCATCTCCCCAATCTGCTGACGGGGCCCCTGACGTGCAGTGTTTTCTATTGCACAGGCAAGCAAAAAACACTAATGCTGCACCTCATTTCTCCAGACTACTTCTGGCCTTGCACGGCAATATTGAGAGAGCGAGAGCGAGAGTGAGAGAAGGAGAGAAAGAGAGAGAGAGAGAGAGAGAGAGAGAAAGGGAGAGCGAGGGGGAGAGTGAATGAGGTAAGATTGAGAGAGGCAGAGAGGTAAAGAGGGGGAAAATTTTCAAGAGGAATTGGCTCTCTGGTCAGACTGCAACTCAATTTGCCTTTTCTTCTCAAACACATCAATAGACATCACAGCGAGAAAATGTATCACTAATTAAGGGCTTGATAAGCAGCGAGTCAACTGGACTTTAGAGAGAGAGACAAAATGGAAAAAAGAGCGAGGCAGAGAAAGTCAGCAAATCCACACGGTTGTTAGCAGCAACAGGGTTTTGTTTGCAAGAGTCCTATGTTCCAATTTTTAAATTTACTGTCAAAATTTGAGCTACATTCACATATGTACATCATTATTTTGTCATGTTTCATGTTTGTCAGCTGATCCTAATTTAAAAAACAAGCCTGTTTTTTAAACATTATGTGTGTAAATAAACCTTTAGCAACACCGGTAAACATCACAGATTGTACTTTAAGATTAAATTACTATCTGTGTATTAGATAAATTGTATTATAACAGTATTTAGGATGTTCTAATTGTCATTTAGAATGTGTGTTGTCTATAATGACATAATTAGCTATGAACAAAGGCAAATATATTTCAAGATAAAACTTTATTTAATCCATAATTTAGGCATCTGTTATTCACATACTTTAAAGTATCAATCCCTAATTTATGGACCTCTTGTAATGAAGGCTGCTGGAATCTGTGGTATTCCAGCTGAACTTCTCCAGGCAGGTGGTGACGCTTCCTCCTAGCATTGCATGCAATCTTTTCTTCCATCTGGGAGACAGGAATCCTCCCAGCTGACTGGAAGAAGGGGCTTGTTGTCCCTCTCTGGAAGGGGAAGGGTGGTCATCAGGATTGCAACAATTACAGGGGTATTACATTGCTCTCTGTGCCGGGCAAGGTCCTTGCAAGGGTCATTCTGAACAGGATCTAGGGCCATCTGCTTACTGCTCTGCATCCTGAGCAGTCTGGTTTTACTCCAAATAAGTCAACCATCGCCTGCATCCTAGCTCTCCGGGTACTCATCGAGCCCATGTGTGAATTTCGGCAGGGCTTTTCGGCAGCCTACGTTGATTTTCGCAAAGCATTCGGCTCAGTTGATTGGGATGCTCTCTGGGATGTCCTGAGATTATGCGGGATCCCCAGTGAGTTGCTCGATATCATGGCTGACCTATACTCTGGTACCATGAGTGCTTTGCTGAGTAGGGGCAGACTCTCTGACTTCTTCCCAGTGAACGCTGGGGTTCGTCAGGGATGTGTTCTGGCTCCTTCCCTGTTCAATGTTTGCATGGACTGGGGATTGGGAAGGGTTGTAGCGTCTAGTGACTTGGGTGCATTTATCGGTGAGAAAAGGTTTACTGACCTTGACTTACAATGCTGTGATCTTTGCGGAGTCAATGGATGTTCTGGTAGGAGCTCTTGAGAAGCTGAGCGAGGAGCCAGAGTGTCTGGGTTTGTGGGTGTCCTGGATCAAGACTAAGATCCAGGCTTTCAACGACTTCTTGGACNTCTGGGTTTGTGGGTGTCCTGGATCAAGACTAAGATCCAGGCTTTCAACGACTTCTTGGACTCAGCCGTCAATAGTGTGTCTGTATGTGGGGAGAGTGTCAAACTTGTCGGGAGATTCACCTACCTTGGCAGTGACATTCATGTCTCTGGGAGCTCGTCCTATGAGGTTGAGAGACGTCTGGGGCAGGCCTGGTGAGGTCATGGTCACTGGACAGGGTGTATGGCGCTGCTGATACCTTTGCAAGAAGGCAAAGGTTTAAGTCTTTAGATTCCTGGTGCTCCCAGTCTTAATTTTTGGTTGTGAGACCTGGACGCTAACCAGTGACTTGAGATGATGACTGGATGTCTTCGGTACTTGGTCTGTCCAGAGAATTCTTGGTCATTCTTGCCTCATTTCAAACCAGTGGTTTGAAATGAGGCAGGTGTGACTCATTGCTGAGGACCCTAGTGACTGGACCAGGCCAAGGGGACGCCCACATAACACCTGACATGCAAGCNATTGCTGAGGACCCTAGTGACTGGACCAGGCCAAGGGGACGCCCACATAACACCTGACATGCAAGCCATTAAACTGCTGTGTTTACAACCATTATGGATGCAAACAAACCTTACAGCATCAGAAAAGGTGAATAACTTAGATTTAGTTATTTGTATTAAACAACCAAAGTCAATCGGAAGCGACAGCAGCTTCTCATCCTGTCTTTAAATCTTGACAGCAGGATGACCCCTGTGTTCACATTTAGATCACTGATTGTACCTTTAAGGAAATGCCGGTCACACCAACAATGATCAGTAGGAGAAATTCATATAACTCTTCCACCATTCAGAGTCGTTTACATCAGGGAGCACTAATTAGACTGCAATGGAGGGTTATTAATAGGCTGGACATTCCAGAATGATCTTGTTATAAATGGGCCCTGTCAAGGCTTTCCTCAACCTCCAAATGAGTATTCTCACTTCACTGCCCCCATCCCAAGCATCAGCACCAGCACTGAATAACAAATGATTGCTATTAACTGTATTGTTAGTAATGATGCCTGAGAACAAAAAAAAGTCAATAAATAACAATTTGCTGAGGAGAAATGAGGCCTTAAATAAGACAGATACCAAGCTGAGTTGAGGAAAATGACATCTGAGCCTTGCAGAGAAAAGGAAGCAGCTGCTATTTGGTGAGAGATGAAGAAAAGGGGAAGGAAGAGCTGATTAAAAAAAAACTCAAGTCTCATCTATGGAATGAAATTTTGGCTGCTCTGACCTGCCCTGCCGCAGTGTTTCCCATGCAGGGGTGTAATGTTATTCGCAGATTACAGTTTACTCCACAAAAACCCCCCACCGACACCGACGCTCAGCTGAGTGGGCTTAAACAACAAAGCGGCTCCTGCTCAAGTCATTTACCCGGACACAAAGGCAATTCCTCATATTAATTAAGCGCTGTCACCAACATGCTCACTCCCTCTCGCCAAGCACATGTCCACAGCTTTGATATGTGGGCTAAGTGTTTTCCCTGATGCCTCACTCTCAGCCTGCTTTTCACAGAAAGTCTCTAGTGGGAGCCGCTGTTTACAGTCAGTTCCACTTACGCAAATCCCCTGCCGTGTAAACAATATCCACGGCGACTACACACAGCTAGCGCTGTATGTTTACGCCATGAAAAATGTTTATCCAATTAAGTGACACTTCAATAACATAATCCTAAAACCATGAAGGCTTTTAACAAGATTACATGACCTATAGAGAGGCAAGTAAGCCACCCATTCTGCAAGATGCTGCTCCACAACAGTAAAAGCTCCAAAATATGAGTATAATTCTCTTGGAGTATAACCTTCTGTGTGGATGCCACCAGTGGACAACAGACACATTGTACTGTATGTGTATATGTACTGTATGAAAAATCATATTACAAAGCCCCTCTTAGAAAGAAAAGGAGCTTATTTTGGGTGAAATAACATTTTGTTTGAAGCTAACAGCACTCATACACACTAAAATTAACGAGATTGCAGAATATTTAGTATTTGGGATTATTTTTTGCAGTGTAATATATGTGTGCTAAAAGTGAAACAGCAAAAACTCAACTGAAACTGATTTGATTCTCCAAACATAAAGCTGCCAAACTCATTTTTTTTTTTTTTTTTTTTTACAATAACTCTGAGCTGTACAACCTCAAGCTACTGCATCAAAATAATGGGACACATAAAACCAAGGCCCTGTGTTATGTGCAGAAACAAATATGGAGAAGAAGGTATCAAAATAATGAAAGATTGTTTATGTATTGTGGCATGAAATGGGAGGGTGTGTGAAAAAGGCAGTGCTGGGAGAGGCGATGGTGACAGATGGACAGAACTGACAGTGCGGTATTCATCCTGCACGCCAGAGTGCACGTCCTGCTAGTGGCGGTCGACAGAGCAATAAATCACAGGCCCTCCATCCTGTATCTACAGCTTATTACATCCACCATGACAAATAAATAATAATCCCTGTCAGCACAGCCCTTTGCTCAAGGATTGAGTCTGAAAGCGTTTGCTCATCACTCCTGTTCCTGAGTGAAAACAGCAGAGCAGGGGGAATTGAAAACCATGCTTTACTGGCCCTTTGAAACTTTGAAAGATAGAAGGAAAAAGACACAGCAATCAAAGATCTGAAAAATATATCAATAAATCAAACACCAAAAAAATGTACTGCAGCTGCAAATAATGAGTATTTACATGTTATCTATCACTTTTTTTTGATTATACAAAATCAAACAAACATGACAAATGGCCCATCAGAATTTCCTTCCTAAAATGACCTGTCAGCCTAGGAGCTTTCAAACAGTACAAAGTTTATATCTCTACATCAAAGGGAAGATGAAATATCATAACATGAATTTGCAATAAACATTTTTCCCCTACATAATTATTCTGGGCATATTATGTTTTTGTCATTGCTTAACATACAAAACATGCAAAAAGCTCTCATATCAGCTGATTCTGCAGCCTCACTGGGATTACACATCGACCAATCAGAAGTGATACTGGTGTAGGGAATAGGAAGCAGGCTGTGTGCTCACCTTGACTACATCATTCACAGCCCCACAGACAGGAACAGATAGGGAGCAAGTGCACAGTATAGATATTTAGGCTGAATTTGATTGTTCTGAATGTTAATATTCTCTGGATTTATGAAAGCCCATTTGTGAATTTCAATTTCATATATTAAAGATATGTGATATCCTATAAATTGTGCTTATGGGTGTGTAATATGAAAGTATGAACACATATGACTGTTAAGACATAGCTAGATCAAATATAATTTTCATTTGGGTTGTGCCAGTTATCTAATTGTTTTATCAATAAATGTGCAGAGCTGCTGGCTGCATTGCTGGATCAATACAAATTGATTTACATGTGTCTGCAAAGAAACACATCCTCCTCACTGCTCGTTTCCCTGCCTCCAAATCCCATCATATCATTTAGAGGACATGTGCTGTAAAGCTCATTTCAGGCCTTTGTCCCACATGCCCTTATGTTTCTGTAAATTGTATAAGACCGTTTAATCTTCCTTAGATGAGGAACCATTTACTTTGCACTGTCCTTCAATAAAAATTAAAAGCTCTCATAAAAACAGGCATGGGAGTGGAACGCCCTCAACTAAATCAAGGCACGCTGTTCCTTCGAAAGTCGAGGCTGGAAAGTTCATGGGCCTATTTTATTTTGACATTTGTAGATGGCTTGGAGTGTTACAAAGAAAATAAAATGCTGATGAGAGCCCGTTGTCATAAAGGTTACTGAACTAAAATGTAAATGGAGCTCTCCATCTTCCTTTATAATAGGTGTAAAATTGTAAACATGCTGATGGATGTGAGCGCACGTCCTGCAGCTTCTTTAGGGATTATATAAACATTAATCACAAAATCACTCAGCCATGTTTAATCATAAGTACGAGATCAGGCCAATCTATGAGAAGGAGTAAGAAACTCATTATTGCTGTCTCATTATATTGACTGTCACTGTAAAAACGCTGCTGCCAAACACACAAGCCTAATTTTAATCACAAGAAAGTGATAATGCATCAAGATCAACTATATAACCAGATTATTAATAAACACATAGATTAGAAAAAGTACAGTTTTTTTTGTTTTTTGTTTTTTTTTTTCAACATTTGAGGCAAGTGTATGTTAACGCACCAGAATTGTTGTGTGTTTTGGCCAATCACATGTACTTTACATTACTGCCAACTATCCAGTAAATAACGAGATTGTGTTTTGAAACCTCATATCTTTGATTGTCGCCATCTTTGTTTACACTTTTTTTCTTTTTTTTTTTTTTTTTTTTTAGCAAAATCGAAACAAGTTTCTAAGATACGATGGCGTATTAGGGCCATATATGAGGAAAAAAAAAAACGAGGGGGGCATAATTTTGAGTTTTCAAACTCACAAATTTGCAAGTTTGAAAACTCGAAAATTTCGTCCAAATCTGCCAGTTTAGAAATTTGCAAGTTTGTGAGTTTTTAAACTGGCAGATTTGCAAGATTTTTTGCGAGTACATGACCTTATTAAATTATACTTTTCCATAGGATTTAGCAATAATGAAATACTTGTGCTTTTAGCGCAAAATAATCGAATTATCATAAGCATACCGATCATCAAATTATCATATCTTATTATCAATTATCTTTTATATCTGGCAAATTTTCAAATTTTAAAACTCGCAAATTTGTTAATTTAAAAACTCGAAATAATGCCCTCCTTGTGTTTTTTTCTTTTTTCCCCCCCGTCTTATATGGCCCCAATATGCCGCCGTACTAAGGTGTTTCAGTGCTGACCATGTTTTGTTTCAGGCCTCACATAGCCTTGAATACACTTTCCGTCTGCTTCACTTTTACCACTCCAGTAACCTGGGCAGCCATTTGTCCCTGTTGTTATCAGGGACAGCCTGTGAAAGACAAACTTTCACTACCTCAATTTAGCAAATTATTCTTCAGAAACACATAAACGAGTTCACTAAACTCAAGAAAGTTGTCAGTAGCTGAAGAATAAACTGTTGTGAAGGTGAGTGCTTGTTGGAATGACTACATTCAAACAATAACAATCCAAAAAATTCCTCTTTAATCTTCTAGAAGTATGCGACACGTAGCAACAAAGTGGCCAGTCTGAATATCAGCCTTGATTAAACAACTCAAGGAAGTTTCAATTCTGCTACTTGATTTTCATGACATAGAGAAATTAATGGAAACCAGTGGCTAACTGGAAAGTAGGTCATGTACACACAATTTGTAATTAGATGTGAAACTTGTAAAAGCACTGCCATGGTCCTTTGAAGACTTGATTTCTGACTGCATGAGTTGAAATAATACATCACCTAGAAAATACAGAGTCCAATTAACACATTTTTGGAAAATGGTAAATCTTTCCCAAGCAAACACTGCACCTGAACTCACGAGAAAGGCCAAAATTCCACACAAAGAGACGGTGAATATCTGGTCAAGTAAAGCATGTGTCAAGTTTTTAGACTTGGCAGGGATGAGTCAGCCACTTTCAGTTGGAGTTTTTCCTCATGTAACTATTAATTTATTCAAATAAAAAACTGATATTTGAATTTTAAGGGATTACTAAATTATTTCAGGTGGCATATCCTGATTTAGCTTTATGGAGTAAACTAAACTTTTAACCAACCATTTCATTTTATTCTAGAGAGAAAATCACTCACCAACATCATCATCAATCATTAACAATCATTAGCTGGCTCTGGCTTCTCAACTCAAGGATTTGCTGAAATTATTAAATTAGAAAAGAAAAAAAAAGTGTGTCACAAGAAAGGAGGTATGTCGTGTTTCAGTGCTATCTTTGCTCTGTTTTGAATAGAGTTGTGCTTCATGAAACATGTTTAAAAATTTACATAACTGTAGAGACAATATTTTCCATGACACTTCCATACAAAAATTTTGACAAGTCTGGAAATGTCTTTAAAACATCAGTAAGAGTTATCGAGTGACTTTTTGGATTTTCAAGTCAGGTACATTGGTGGTTTCAAGTCAATGAAAAATGAAAGCCTTTGGGTTTTTGGACTGTTGTTCAACAAAATCAGCAATTCATAAGGCATCACCTTGGACTCAGGAACTTGTGATGAGCATTTGTCACTAGCTTTATATTTATAAGCCATATAGTTAAAAAGTGAATAGATGGAGTCAGCTCATTAATGAAAATCACCCTAAAATGCAGCTCTGTTTAGTTCTACGTTACGTCTAATGCACCTGGGCGGGAGAAGCCTTTTAAGAACTGCTTTTCCACTGCTTACCCTGTTACATTAAGAGGGTCAGGAGTTCACGCCCCACTCCTCAACTCTTCAGGCTGGGGTTTGAACTCCTGACCCACTGGGGGAGAGGCCTCCATGCACAGTAGCTGCATTTACAAATGCATGCTGACTCCATGCCAGCAAAGTGGAATCGAGAAGGCTTTGATAACATCTCCCTTTAGAAGGAGCTGTTCAGCTAAGCCTTTGTATTTATGGGCAAGTCTCATGGTTACCCCCAACCATAAATCATGTTAATTGGTTTACTGATAAAATGTCTGTCAGGCCCCATTCACGTTGCGCTGTGGCACCCCCAGTTACTGTTTAATCTTTGTCGTGCAATAGTTCATCTGTTTAACTGACTGAAGGTGAGGAGGAGTGTAAAAGGGAATTCTCCTCCATATCACAGTGCCACACAGTGTGATGCAAATTCTACCCATTGCTTACTTGACTTGACTGACAAATGATTCATTTTTCACTTAAAGACAATTGACAACACAGAGAAAACAAAACTAAGCTGGGAGATTCTACACATCAGTATAACATCAATATACCACATTCCCAGGTCACCAGATATAATTTTTACAATTAAAACTCATTTTTCAAAACAAAAACAACCCTTTAATTAGCATGTTTTCTTTATATTTCTTTTGCATATTTGTTAAAATATGGCAATTTTTCATTCTTCAGACTGGCTTCAACAAATAAAAATTGTCTAAAAAGATGTTTTCTTCAACGATAAGCCATAGCCAGGGTTAATACTTCTCAGTAAATTGTATTGACTTCCTGGCAAGGACATTGAAGCCCACAGGACTAAACTGTCCCTCGTCAACAGATAGACCACACAGACTCTCATTTACCTGTCAGATTAACATTAGGAGTGACTCTGCTTCAGGCCATATGGCAAGAAACCAGGAATTGTACTTGAAGAAAGAACTATTTGTCTCCTAAAATGCCACGGCTTATTAATTCAAGAAAATCAAGATAGTTTAGCAAACAAGACATACTAAGAAAACTATGTTTATTTTGCAAAATAAGAAAAAGGGCTTCCTGGTCAAAATAGGCTTTAATTTTACTTTCTAATGTGAAATTCTCTTAATTTTACCATGTTAAATGAGTAGCAGACAGCCAAACCAGTTTTACTGATAATACATAGTAGTATCTTTATATATAAGTTATGTTCCAGCTGGTCCATGTGCCTCCATAAGGAGCTTAAGCAATGCAATGCAATGCAATCCACTCTTATTTGGCTGGCGTTGATCTTTGTATGATTAATGGTTTCAAAGGATCCAGAAAAAAGGTCAAATTCAGAGTTGGGGATAGAGCAGCTATGCAGGGTAATTAAGACAAACATGATTAATAACCCCAAGCTGCCATTGTGTTCTGTAAACAAGATGCAGCCAGATGGGATGCATATTTTGCACATGAATGTAGTGCATTTGTTTTAAGGAACATAAGGTTACAGAACTATTCCATACAATATGCCTAATACTAATGTTATTACAACACCATATTAGTTTAAAAAGATTACATTCAGAATTCAAACTTTTATTATTACTTTCATGAAGCTGTACTATTGTCTCCATAATATGATAATACAGATGCAGTATATATTTGTTACATTGTGGAGACTTTCACAACAAGCTGTGATTATGGTCTTGACTGAGAATGGGAAAAGTTTCCAACACTCCAGCACTCTTATTGCATCCATAATCTAGTCAAACACCCCCACCCCACCCCAAAATGACTGACAGTTTGGCGGGATCAGGTCCAGCTTTCAGGGAAAGCAGGGAAGACAGGTGTCAAAATGGTCCAGCAAGCAAATCAAACCCTCACTAATCATCCCTGTTGTTCCTTTGCAATCCATGTCTAGTCCACAACTCTTGTTCCATATAAAAAAAAAAGAAACAATTACGCTGGGTTTTGAAGTTGAGCGCACACTAACCCACCTGTCTCTTCTGATAAGTGTAGAGAGGGAGGAGAGGAAGAATAGATTGAGATGGAGAATAGAGACTGAGAGGCTAAGAGGAGAAGAAACACAGTTTGACATCAAAACTGCTTGGATATATTGTTTCTCAGGCATGTAAGTTATAGCATATGTCATATTTACATCTTATGAAAGTTATGTATTTAGCAGTTTATGACATGTAACTAGTGTTCACATCAACATCCCAGTGGTTTTTAACAGGGAAACAACATTTTTCTGACAGTTCCTGTATATCTAACTTGGGCTTAAATCATATAGAATTGTCAGAAAAGCAAAACAAACAAGGATGTCTGACATCATTCATTACAACTAGACCCTAATTCAAAGCCATTGTTGTAAAATACAATATTTATTCAGTCATTAAAAAGTCATTACAACACATCCTGTCCACGCTGATATCATGGAGGGGGGCCCCCAAAACAAAAGCTAATATAGGGTCGCAAACAGGGTAAGGCCAGCCCTGTCAGAAACCGGAATAAGTATTCAAGTCCACCAAGTCTGACTGGAAGAGTCAGTGCCAGAAAATATTCAATGGACATTATTAAAACATAAACCTATACAACTATCAAATCAATATTCTAAATGAGAAAAAGGTCAGAGCTCATATTGTGATACAAGCAGGAAAGCCTAAAAATAAAAAAAAAACAGGGAATACGTCATCAGCATCCCAGAGCTCGTACTGCTACTTCAAAGGGAACAGGTCCAAACAGGAGGAGAATACATGAGCTTCACAGAAACTCAGATAGACGGGGCACCACACTTATGTATTGAAATAATAGCTGACAAAGATCCTCAGCATTTGTGTCAGTGTAATGCTCAGTGGCACCAAAAGCAGCACCGACTACCAAAGCCTCTGGTTTAATTTGTGGTGATGGGCCTGGGACTCTCTGTGGACGAGGAGGCCCACTGATGCGGTCGGCAGTCAGCCCAAATGCTCCGACTTGATGGGGATGAGTGGCAGGGGGCGGGGGGGNGCGGTCGGCAGTCAGCCCAAATGCTCCGACTTGATGGGGATGAGTGGCAGGGGGCGGGGGGGATGGCAGCCAATGGGCACTTGCTGAAGTAAGACCACAGTGACAGTTAGCAGCTGCGAGAACTTTCATTCTCACTCAGCAGAAGTCAGCGCTAAGTAAGAACATTTGAGAGGTTTGACAGAGGGGTGTCGCAGCACTGTGATTAAATAGCAACTATGTGCAGACCTCTGCAAATGGCTGTGGGCAGACAAACCAGCTGACCAATCAGGAGGATGGTGGTGATGATGGCTTCATTTGAGAGTCTATTTGATCCAAAATTCAGGTCTTCAGGTTGGAAAAAACCAAAGATTCTGTCATTATAATCAACCACATTAAAGCTCTTTAAAATTTTCTAAGACAGCTACGATTGAGAAAATTTCTTTTGTCCAAACATTCATGCTCCTCTTTTTCATTGTAGCACAAAAATGACATAGTTAAAGTTTAAAAATTGATTTCCCAATAGATTTCCCAAAACACAGCTTAATGACCTCAGCGTTTACTACTAAAAACATGAGCAAGTGGCCTTGCACAGTAAAATACTGTATCTATGTAGTGTAGTAAAACTAAAAAGTAAAAACTAAAATAACTATGTATAAACCTATAGGCATGATATTATGACACTTAAGAAGTCAGTTTTATACAATATGTACATTTAAGTTACATCCAGAACTTGAATTTTCATCAGCAAAGTATCATCCCTGCTCCTGTCATGCTTTGCTGACGAATTTTACTCTGATTCCACTTGGCGTGTGAGAGCATCACCTGCAAGCTAGTTTTAGTGCCAAACTCACTAAAAGTGAATTGTAGGCAAACTAATAAATTTTTGGGAATATTAATGGTGGTACTCATACAAAAAAGGAAGAAGGGTAGAAGTCTGGGCATCGCCATGAAGCTGCCTCTGAACACTGCTCATAAAATAAATTTACTTGATAGGAACATTTACAATGCTGTTGTCTTTTTTTTTTTAATAATGCTTTTGTTCCTTTGGGGTTAATAGCTCAGTGTGATTCTGAGGCATCAAAGAAGATTACACCTTCAACTGAGGTAGGTGTTATGATAATAAAGTAAAGCTAAATCCTGCTGCCTCTGACTTTTTTTTTTTTTTTATNTTTTTTTTTTTTTTTAATGTTTTATTGATTTTTGTCCTGTTTATTATATTCTAAAACTGTAACAAATTGCAAATGACTACACTTCGGTGTATTGCAACCCAACCCCGCAGGAAGAAGGAACAATAAAAAAGCCACAACTCCCTGCATGGGATGGCTTCACTTTCAGGGTCAGTAGACTTTCCAAAGTAACAAGCTGAGCATATGCCACAGCGGCTCCCCTTATGTCCCAAGAAAGACCCAATTAATTCATCAATCTGTACACCTCTGTCACTGCCTAGTGCATTTTAGCCCCTTGCCAGCAAAGCTCCATCCATTACCGGCCAGGTTGTTCAGCTCTCCCCCTGCCAGCCTGCCAAACAGCCAGCCAGGGTGGCTGCTGGGNACCGGCCAGGTTGTTCAGCTCTCCCCCTGCCAGCCTGCCAAACAGCCAGCCAGGGTGGCTGCTGGGTAATTACACATTGCCTTGACAACGCGCATGATTGTTTTCCTAGCAGTATATTACTTCATTAGTACTTCCCAATATGCCATATTTTTTAAATGTCACTTTTTCCACCCAACTCAGTCCAATCTACACTCGTCTCTATATCATAACACTCATTAATAACTGTCAGTCGGCAGCATCATTTCAACACTCTGGCTGCCTCATTAGCATGGCCCAGCATTTGTTCTGTGGAGAGGCTGATTATTTTCTACAACAGGCCAGGCCAATTACTTTAGTGAAATGGTATCACATAAATCAAAACTTAACAAGGTGGCAAATTTGAAGTTATCAGATTCCAAGAGACACCATAACTAATATGTCACTGTCATGCGTGCTCTCTGCAGGTATGCCTCAGCCATACCAAATATATCATCCCACAGGATCGCAAAGGCTTTCTCTGGGAAATTACCATATTCAGAAAAGTGGTAGCACAAGTGGTATGAAAATGTAAGCAGCGTAGTTCAAACGGGCTGGTTTTGGGATATGATGGAAAGAGACTGATCCCTCTGTAATGTCTTTTCAGGTCATCCTGAGCAATACAAAATGTCAGCCTTCTCTGAGAGCTCAGACCTTTCCTTTTACTCTTTACATGATGATGTTCATCCATCACATCATGACAGCTACATCAAACCAACAACAAACATGCAAACCCAGCAATCTAAAATATGCTGACGCCATGCGCGGACACATAAATACAGACTACTTTAGCTCTGCCCTGAGTGGCTTTTTTCTGTTTAAACTAGATTTTCCATCTACTGGGAATTCCCACAAGCCTGAATGTGTGATAAAGTACACTTCTGTCAGTTAGCCAGTGACATGAGAGGGATTGCAGGAGCTGCGTAAATGGGTTTCTGTTTGTTTGCCCTTCTTTCTCCCTCCTCTCACAGAAGCCATGTACCGTACAATGACCGGTTTTTACTCACTGTTAGTTAGAGAGGGATTACGTCTGACTAAAACATTCGCCTCATCTCGATGTTATTTGTTCCATTTGTTTTCCACTGTCTGTGGCACCACATCTGCTCCTTTCTCATTTTTAAGTGAGGATTGAGGACAGATGGATGCGAACTCAAAGTTTCTGATCTTTAGCAGAAGTTATGGAGGGTTATCTTTGGCTGTATATCTCTGCTCTGGCAGCGCTCCCCCGGTGATGAAGGATTAACCACCGCAGCTGTCTCTTCCCCAGGATGATGCAGTGCACTGCTCCCCAACACGACAGCATCACTTAATCTTAATGTCCGCTTCTCCAGAGCGGCCGCACAGGACAAAGCCAATCAGCATCACATGCCATGGGGATGGACCTACAGCTTGGCCCTGGAGTTTCTCACCCTCACAGGCCTATTCATCAACTTCAGCCACACCAATCCCCGAGTTCTCTTCTCACAAACCACAGCTGAGCCGGCCAGTGATGTATAGGACAGGGGGGGCCTGGCGCACACAGCAGAACACTTATCAGATTGCACATTATGCACTGCTTTGTGTTCCGGAGGAAAAAAAAAAACAGGGAAGAGAAGTAATGAATGCACTCAGCCTTCCTTCAGCCCAGACCACCTATTTGCTGTGTTTAAAGAGATATCTGCTCAATAGTGCTCCGACATTAAGGATGGGGTAGATCTAGAATAATGATCACTGTTCATTTAGATAAATTGCACTCAGGGAATCCATTTGTAAAGATCTGAATTCAGCTGGAAGCAGAGGGGATACTTCATTTGTTCAGCATCCTCCTAGCAAATATTACTGGGTTTAAGCATGCTTAAAGCTATGCAGGATAGTTACATCCTAATATAATCCCATAATCCTGTACAGACTGCAGTACTTATATATTATATAAAAATAAACACAAAGACTCTACGCAACACATATGTTACTCATTGATTCAAAAGCAGATAATACTTTTTTTCCTGGTCATATGATGTAAAACTGAAGCATAAGTCAAGACAGTGGCACACAAGGGAGAACACTTCCAACATGAAGCAGATGGAAAAACATTCAGAAATGGATCATTTAGAAGAAACATTTATCTAACATCAAGCAATTGGATTAAAGAAAGGATACACAGAGCTAATCCTTTAAAGTCAAAGGACTTTGATCAAAAGACAGCACCGTGTGTAAAACTAATATCTGTGATGAATTCTGACCCAGGTTCATCATGTAAAATTATGCTAAACAATATCACGATGATAGGCTTCCCATAGAAATGCAAGTACTCCACTAACACCAGCTATCAACCCCATTCTGAACCCGATAATAAAGAGATGACACTTTTATGATACCGTAATTAACAGCGCTCCAGAATGAAATTAAATCAATATGCCCATCTAATATCATTTTCTCTAGTTATGCAAATCAAACATTCAAAGGCCTTGGAAAGTGATATGAATTGCTTTCACATTTCAGTTCACACATATTATCACATCAGACCTCTTAGGTTTGATGACACGGAGGATGAGGCGAGTAGAGGGAGAGACTTAACGATGTGAGGACTCTGTTGAAGAGAGCAGCTCAGACTGCTGATTAGCTCGCAAAACACACACATATACATTACTTGCAGTAATAATCTCTCTATAATAGATAATTTTGTGAAGCATATTCACTCTTAGTGTTAAATCTTGTACAAAGTTGTATACAATGCAGAAAAACCTTTGCAATGAAATTATAAAATTTCCCAAAATTAGAAGAGCTTAAATTACCTTGTATTTTGGGAATCTGCAAAGATACTAATACATACAGTATAGTCAAGAGATCAATGTAGCAGAGTTAAAAATGTAAAATTAATTTCCTCTGAAATTCAGTGAAGTAGAAAATAGCAAAAATGGAGATACTTAAAGTAACTAAGTACAACAGCTGAATAAATGTATTGTGGTAGTTTTCATCCCAAGCAAAATGATTATCTGAATATTTTATACTGTGATTGATGCTAATAAAGAAAGAGTAGAAATAAGATTTGATAAGAGATGCATTAAGCTTGCAGCTCAACAAAGCTGGGCATTTTACCAACTTGGTAAACTTGGTAAATCTGGGAGTGAACCCAACCCAACATACTTACACTCTAATAAATACCACACAATGATTATAGAGCAATACGCACACAGGGAAAAAAATAAATTAAAAAAATTGCAGTATGATATAGTGTTTAACCTCAGAATTAAGCCTCTTGCTGGAAAAACCTCTGCTGAAGAGCAACAAAACACCTTCCAGGGGATAATGAGATAAATTATAACTTTTAATTCCCCGAAACACATGCTAGCACCCTTTTTAGCCTCCCTGTATTTCTGCAGTGGGAGGTGAGGTGAAAGTATACGGCCTTTCCCTTTATGGATATGAGACAAAAGGGAGGCTGTGATGGCAGGGCGCAGACGAGGCGAGCGGCGGTGGTGGGGGAGCCTAATGGCCGTGATTAATGACAATGGGCCAGAGGAGAGCTGGGACACAGGCGCTACATATATCATCCCTTCTCATCAGTCTATGCACCTCTGTGGCCCCTTCTTCTCTGCAAACCAGCACACTACCACTAGAAAAAAAAAAACAAAACACACCTCATCCGCTCTCAGTCAGCATGCCACCGAGAAGCTTCCCTCGCCGTTCTTTATGGGCCTTGCAGACAATAGCCGAGCTAGGAAATGACATGTAGAATAAGATATAATGAGTAAAGGGGAGAACGCTGCGTGTGATCACTCATGTTTTTCATGAACTGAATACTTCCTGTGCTTAAGTCACATTTCCAAGGTCTAATCTTCCATATGGAGAGGGATGAGTTATTGGCTATTTATGAATAGAAGTGATGATGAATGGTGCTGCATTTATCTGCATAAGTAACTCCAAGGGCTGGCACGGAGGTTCAGCCAGCTATAATAAACATGGTTTGCTCTGAGGGGGCAACTCTTTATTTATGAGGGGCTGTGAATAGATATTACACGGCCATCATCAGTTCCTCTCATTCCCTTGAGAAGAGGACATACAGCAGCTCCAATATATGCAATACTTTCAGAGTTTTAAATTACTTTACTCTAACCAGAATGAACACTGTAATCAACTCCACACACGGTTTAGTTATGACCAATTAATGGACTCCATCCTTGTGGGAATTCTAACACTCTCTGGGACCTGTGATTTTAATTAGGAGGAACCTTGTTGGATTGTAGTTAATGCATTCAACTTAGTGAAAACATGGCAAACTAATTCCTAATTAACACTGTGAGGAGATTTAGTCATTATGGAAGTATTTCTGTGTGAAGGAAAAAAATAAATAAATAAATAATGCAAATATAAATGGTTTAATCTTTATTTTGTGACGGAAGTATCATATCCATACCCTGAACGACCTCTACAGGGCCAAAACTAGACCACCACCATCCTGGCCTCTACATCGCATCATAGATGTTGCTGAAAGCTGCTTTATGATGTGGATTTATAATAAAATGACTCATCAGTTACAGCAAATCACAACATTAACTTTACAACCTGCACACCTGACCAGTTTCTTGTCAATTATAACAGATAAGCACTTTTTATTTTGCTTTTCAGCTTTCCTACTCAGTCCCAAAACAGCAAATAGAGTCAAGAGATTAATAGCTAGGAGAAGATCAATACTTTTTGTCAGACTATAAGAAAGGAAACTGTAAATCTCCAGCATCCAGATTCTAGCACCGTGAACCAGGCTATGTTACACCATTTTAAGGTTAGAATTAACCTGTGTAGATATAAAGCCACATTTTTGTGACAAGCATTGATAATATTGGACATACATGTAGTATCATTCAAATTTAGTTCTAAGTTAACCTGTTATTCAGCGTGAGATTTGGTAATCTAGGACAATGTTGTCACATATAACAGTGACTCTAAATCGCAACACTGAGTCAGTGAACTAAGGAGAAATTTGCTTCACACTCACTTTTATTCTGAGTGAAAATATTTTATAAAAGTTTTTGCGGAGACTGCTATCTTCGTGAATTATTTATAATCCTAAAAATTGCTTTTTAATTCTTGTATCATCAGATAAATAGTCATAACTCCAGTCAGCCATGTTTCCAAAATGTTACTCCTGGCAACATGCCTTTTTTTTTTTTTTTTTTTTTTTAAATTCTGTTTATTGCTTATTAAATGCTTCATGCAACAAACGAGGCATCTTGTGAGGAAACAAGGCATCTTTTGTCTTACCAACTGTTTTCGCTCATTTTCCATGGTGCTGTGGATAATTAATATCTCAGCAGTGCCGGGGGTTGTCATTTTTCAAATGGTTTCCCTGGAAATGTTCTACACCTCTTAATGGCCCTGCTAATGCTGTAGCTGTCATGTCTTGGACAGCTGCACTTTTACAAGACAAACTCAGCTGTGCCACGGGCCTCTCTGTGGACTTACTCACTCAAAGGCTTAGAGGCTGGTGCTGCCAGCTGGTGATAGTACACATAACATTTGATTAATCTTTACCTTGTGCTGTCACTGGCGAGTCACCTTCCAATAGTGTCCCCAGCGTGCAAAATATTTTTACTGTTTTATGATGAATGACAGATCAGCCAAATGGCCAAAAATACCAATGGATCCAGGTGACTATGTACAAGCGGCGACAGACGTGTCAAGGCACTGAGGTGAAAAGATTTGGATTGAGTGATTTTATAGATTTTAAAGGTATTATTCACCCTATTTCATCATCCAAATTCTGGACATAGTGACATAAAAATGAGGAAAAATAAGCTCTGAAAAAAGTATGTTTTTCTAAAAGTACCTGAGCTAAAATGAAGCTGAGATACGAGTTATTTACCTGACAACAGTCACAGTTGCCATCAGACAAATGCAGCAGAGTAAACTGGACAGTATTTCCCTCTGAAATGTGGAGCAGAAGAAGAAACTAGCAGAAAATTAAAATACTCAAGTACAAGTACCTTAAAGCTGTACTTAAATACTGTACAACAATTGAGTAAATGTATGTAATTACTTTCTATCTCTGCTTTTTGTAAACTTGTTTTCTGTCATCTTTAGTTTCAGATTAGGATTAATTACTCTCCAATACTTTGGGGCTTTTGCATGCATCCCTGATCAGCCAACGTTCCTCCATGAGGGGAACAGTACAACAAAACATCTACTGAAGGCAACGCTGTATGCCAGCCTTGATAAGTAAATCACCATGATGCATGATATAATCATTCCAGAAGCACAAGTGGTGCTATTTTCTTCATTTCAAACACTATCTCTCTGTTCCTTTGCTGAAAGCAGATATTGTTGTCTGTGAGATGGTTATCATAATTCATGAGGGTTCAACTTGAGTTCACGACAAACACTATGTATGCTTGTTACTTCCTAATAAGATGACACGGCACAGATAAAGTCACTGTTTAGACATGTGGATCAGTATGCAGTATGTATGAACAAGTGTGGTATGATGGGAATAAAGAATCCATTGTAATATATGGCAAAAACAGGAATCCAAGAAACTCTTAAATTTTTTTTAAAGCTGATTCAATCTTATTTTTCTTATGACAAAAAAAAAAAAAAAAAAAAAAAATCTTATGAAGCACCATCTGCACCTCTTATTTCCTGTTTTTCAGCTAAATAGAGAGTCTGAAAAGTGAACTGGATGTTTGGCGATAATCACCAAACATCTATTATGACAAAACAAGGAGCTCTGATTATTTTAAGAATCCGACCAAATTGAAGAAATTTTGTCTGTTATTGAGTCCTGAAAGTCAGATTTTCTAATCAAGTGTCATCCGTTTCCAACACAATTAACTTGATTCATGAATTTTCTAGAAATGAGTGTCAAGATCTGGAAATAAGACAGAATAAGATAGATCACTGCACCAGAATCAAGACAATGGCACTTTATTCTAAAAATAAAAAATAAAAAATCTCCTGCATTTGATTGTCATTTGTTGCTTTTTGATTGATAGTTTTACAACTGCTCTGTAACAAACAGACCATGCCTTGGGTAGCATTTTATTGTTTACAAGCTTAGCAAAAAGTAAGATTTTCACAAGTAGTCATGTTGCAAGATGTGTCCTAAAAGACAAATTTCACTTTGACTTGAATTTTTAAAATTTGATTGCATTTTTTTCCCATAGGCAGATTTTTAGTACTTCATATTACAAATGTCATTAGATTATAGTTTGTTTCTAGTAGTGGATTTTTGCTGTGCATCCAGTACTCACTTAGTATAAGTACAATATGTTATAGCTTTGGTTGGAATTGGAAGGATTTTATTATCTGGTTTATAGTGCATAAGAAGCTAGAAGTCAACAAGTTTGCAAAATGGACATGAACACTGAAATTTCAGCATATGTTGGCTGCTGTACAACAACAAACTAGACTCTGAACAAGACAGGTTGAGTTTACATCTCTATCTTTGTTTCAAACGCAGCATGGCGGTGGCCCTTCAACCCCCATTTTCCAGAAGCTTAGACATGGCTGTTTGATGAAGGCTTATCCCTCAGCTGACATATTATCGTTGGACAGGCCTCTGGCTGTGCCAAAAAGAACAAGCTACGCAAAGGATTAGCCTGCACACTTGTGCTAATGCAGTCAAACTGTCAGAGAGATCAAAGCCTCTCACTCTAGATTAAGACCAATTAAAGTAGGTGGTCCTATACAAATTAATACCATAGAGCACTCACCTGTTAAAAAGAGGGAAAAACACTGAGAGGCTTTGTTCTCTCAGTTAAAATGACTAAAGTGAGAATTCTATCATTCGAACAATCTGGATTTAGATTTAAATATTTCACAAACTAACAAGCAGGTATTAGAGAACATAAATTCCATAGTGGTACTGTAATTAGTGCAATATTTCTTGATCCTAAAAATTGATTTGATACAGCAAATCACAACTTCTTATTTAATACTTCAGACAGAGAAATAAATTAGACTGACTCAATTAAAAACAAACAAAAACAAAAAAAAAACAAAAAAAAAATGTGGGCAACAAGTTAATAATGTGAGATCACTTTTCAAAGGGTACAATAACTATGGGTATTCCACAAGGCTCTGTTCTGGGACTTTTTTTTTTTTCATGTGGTTTTTTTTTTTTTNGTTTTTTTTTTTTTTTTTTCTTCCTCCACCACTAGTAGTGCTGTAGGACACTTTTGTTCTACAACCCCATATTTTATGTATCTCAAGCTCTACCAGTACATGCATGAGTACACAAGTGCACACCACATGCACATCATATTCATGTGACTTACTTTTATCCATATTTATACTGACTGAGGAGATGCTAATGCAGATGTAGTTATAATAATGGCAAACTGTTGCTTGTATGTATTTTGTGTATTTCTATGATTTGAAATATATTAAGACATTTATAATTTGCTTTTAGTTGTAGGTGATGGGAGTAAGTGAAATTTTAATCACTGTTTTGAATTATTTGATAACATCTCTCATTACATTTTTTACCCATCCCACTTGTTAAATAAATGGAAAAAGAAAATGAAAATGGCTACTTTGTTCTCAAATCTGTTATTGCTGCCATTTCTGTTGTCAGTTATTGTTATGGCAAGTAAATATTACAGCTTGTCAGAAAATATGGTCATACTTTCCAGATGATTATGTAAATCTGCACATGTTTATTATACAGCAGTTACACCTAAGTGAACTGGAACTACCACAAATGCACTGTTATGTCCAAATGATGGAAAAGATAACATGACACAGTTGTGATTGCTGTCTTTAATGGAGCAGTTTAACATAATTGGCACTTTGTTTTGAGGCCACCTTTCTGCTATTAGCCTTTGATTTAGCTTTTACAGGACTGTACTTACATAGTACGTAACCACTTTGAATGGCTGCCAAATCCATTCTAATCTAAGCTACATTAAGCATTATTTTCTCTCAAATATTTATTTCAAGGATCTAAATTATGAGGTAGTATGTCATGCTCACATGCATTTCTAGGTCCCTTCCCCTATTTCCCTCCTCTAGGATTTTGTAGTACCCCCTACTTTTCCTACTCTCTTTTCTGGTGGTTCCTAACCAAGTTCATAACCATTTCTAATTATTACATTTATGCATCAAAAGTTTTGTTTATGCAGTGATTCTAGAAGGAAGTTTTCTGTGTAAACTTTCATGTATGATGGTTCACTGAAGATTAATTACAGGCTCTTTCTTTTCTTTTTCCTTTCTGTGCTTTCTGGTATCTTTATTCAGCTGCTTTTCTGTTAACTTGGGTGCTTAGCATATATAACTTTTACATCTATATATGAAAAATCTGTGTTGAATATGTCTATGATGCATTCCTGGTGAAAGATTTCTCTAATAACCTTTAAGGCTTATGTAATTGGAACCACTATATAAACAATTTGTAGTTCTTAATGAATTTAAGCAACTCTAAAACAGTGTGGCTGTTATGAGGCTTCACATTGCAACTGCTGTGAATATTTTTCACTCAAGGCAGAACCTCAACAACCTGATGTGCATTTCGTGACAGCACAGGATTAGGACAGTCGCAAACAGATGAATTATTGTTGAGTTTGCAGTAATGGAAGGGGTTAACAGTCTCAGCTATTACAGTAATGCGAACATGTCAGAGCGAGGCATCTGAACCACAGCTGGTCAGATACCATGCGGGTCATCTGAGGGCCAACGGAGGCTCTGCTGATCAAGGCCTCAGCTCAAGACAGGGGGATGAATGATGACTGCAGAGTAAATGCCAAAACTATAAATTTCATCCCACACTGACCCAAAGCTCCTCTAAAGTTTATTTACATTTTCACATAGCATCTACCCTCGAATGTCAACGTAAAGTCTTTCAAGGCAGGATGAATTAGTGATTGCACTGCATGCTCTCTAAAACACACATTGCTGGGAAAGTTCATTTCGCTCTGACACGTCCGTTGTGAGCGCCACTGAAGAGCAGGCTGAAAGGATCTTTCATTAACTTGTCTTTTCTTGTTATGAATCTTGAATCTTGCTTTTTGACTTGATCCAGCAGAGCTGAGTAGAACTGGGTGCGACGTCAAAACCGCTTTTGAAATACAACCCTGGCCCCATAAATTAAAAACGTTAATGAGCGAATGTCTGTTAAAACTTTAAAAGCTGCAGCCTGACACATTTTTATACGTGGAAAATAAATAAATCAGCTCAACACCCCGCGGTTAACTTTCCAATGGGCTTTGCAGAGCAGCTTGTTTGATGTGGATACCTAGAGTCAACTGTGTTTGGACAGTCATGGGGTGGAGCTGCCAGGCTTTTAACTGCTCCAGAGAACACAACCCACCACAGAGCAGCACATAGGAGTCCCTCTGTCCTCAGGCTGGACACAAACTGTCAACTGAGAGAATGAGAGGGAACTACAGTGGGATTTTTTTCTGCAGCAGCCTGAAAGCCAGCAGAGCACCTAAGACAGCAAAATCCTGGAGACGTTTGTGGCGTGATTCACAAAGAGCATTTTAGAAGGTTTTCACTGTTTAGCATTCATCAGCATTCAGACGGCTGTCCTGCCCAGATTCATTCCCGAACCTACCACAACAAACCTTTTTCTAACCCCAGACCCTCTGATTTTACCATTTTCAACTTTATTCATAAACTTAGGTTATCTCAGGATTTATGCCTAAATGCAACTAGCTTTAATTTTAAGCCTCAATCCACTTTCGCCCATGACCCCAGTAAGAGCCATAATAAAATTTCATGTAATTTTCTTTTTGTAAATAGGATGTTGATAATAGGTTTTTAGATAAGAAAATAAGAAATGAGTATATTGAGCTTATCTCAATTTTTTTTTCATTAAAATAAAAAAAAAAAATTTAAGAATGGTATATTATTTACTGACGATATCTGAATGATACCAGCCCTAGTTGTAAGCTTAAAAAACATATTTTAAGAGAGCTCTTTCAGAGAAAACATAGGAAAACACATACAGGGAAGTACATTTGGAGGAGGTGGAAAGAAGTCATTGCTCCTATTTTGTGGTGTGGGAGGGAAGCATAGCCTAATTTGAGAGAACGAACATGCTTAAGTTATTACTGCAGGAAGGCAATCTGTCAAAGGCAGGCTGTTTTGGCATGGTGCATACCGCTGCTGAGATCATAGAGTTAGATTCTGCTTGCAATTACTGCTGAAGGACCTTGGATGCAGACAGACGGCCATTAATTCTGTTTCTGACCCTGGATGCTTTGACATGTCGAAATTCTCACTGTCCTCAGTGCCACAGCTCTGGGAAAATGCACCACAGTGGCCAAAACCTCACCAGAGGATTAATTGATGTCATCATTAATGTAATTAGGTTCACCAAGTCCACAGTATGTTGTGACTTACACTTCAGTATTGTAATGTACTGGAGTTTACTAGAAGAGGGAGGACAAACCACAGAAATTTTTATTATTTGCTTTAAATAAGTTACTGCAGCCGAGGATGATAAATGAGTCACAAATTTTAAGGTACTCTGAGCAGTTTTGAAAGCTTGTACCACTGTAGGGCAATGTTTTGATTAGTAATGTTTCCAAAAAGACTGGTCATTTATAATTTCACAATTATGCATATCGACAGCACCAATGACTCAGTTAAGCAAGAGAAGAAGAGGACAATCACAAGCCAAAATAAACAATGCAATTCTAAAACCTGGCATGCAAATGTTTTATCTGCTGGGAAATGCATTTAACACGTTTCACAGACTTGAAGGATGCACACTCTGTATTTTGGTGAAAAACACTGAATGTAAACAAGAAAACTCCACACTGTCCCTTTAAGCAATACACTGCACTAGTCAAGTATGTAAAAGACGTATAGTATTACTGAGTGTATTCAATGTCCTTTCGGTTGTCATCCATATATACAGTAACAATGCCCCTGTAGACACTCTTGGAAACCTCTATTCACTCTTTGTTCTTGTCACAAAACCGTCTTGTTTACCATACAAAGAGTGTGGTTTCATCTGAGTGAAAGCAGCAGAGACACGATGAAAAGGACTGGCTTCAAAGGAGTGGATTCATCATCATGTGTCGCCCCTCCCACCCACACTACACCTACACATTGCTGTGATCAGGTCCTTTAGCTGTTTAATGTGGTATGACGTTTTATCCCCACCTTAAGCATCTTAAAGCAACTTGTTATGCACAGACTAATTTGAGTGTCAGCAAAAGCCTTATGGTTTCTTTAACCCTCTGATAGGTTTAGTCACAAATAAAACAAGTGAATGTCCAAAACCCTGTAAAATACGAAGCGAATGACATTGCCAAAAACCTACAGCTAAAAATTACAAGCCCAGTCGAAGATAAATAATTTCACAAACTGAGAAATGCCGGGATTTCATATTGCTGGGTGCTTATCAGGCATATATGAATGACAAATGCTGATAAATAAGCAGTCAGTGTTGGCAAAAAAAAAAAACACATAAATGAACCTGTAGGAAATGCTGGCAAGTCAAAATCCACTTGACATTCCATGAACTGTGGCAATAAACATTTTGTCATGCATCCAAATATCTGCATAGAGGCTCATGTTATGCCTGAGCATCTGTGTCCGATCTGAATAACTAGCATGACTCCCATGCAGATGGTCACAGGATGTGACCACCTCATATCGCCTGTTCCCATCAATCCACCAGTAAATAGCTCCTTTGACACCCTGTGCCCGCTTTTTGTCCGAGGCATCTCACATGATTGCTGCCATTTTGAAAATAACATACAGAAGAAGAAAAGAGCAGAAAGGATTTTTGTTCTGAAGTTACAAAACATCACGCCACACACACTGTACATCCTGCCAGAACTCTGTGGACTCATTTCAGGAAGGCCGTGAGTCACAAGTTAGTCCTCTTCATATCACTCCTTTGAAATCTTAATGTCCAACTGCCCCTCTGCATGGCCCCCTGCTCAACAGCTAAATCAGATTTATAACTACTGTCACAGGCAGGGATGACAGACAAATTAATCTTCCCTTCATGAGTTTACATCTTGGGCGTCTGGACTGCTGATCTGGCCCTAACAAGCGCAGAGGTCGCGGCGAGCTGTCTTTTAATGTTGATGTGTTCATGGCTGGAGATGAATGGCTCTGTCATAGGAATCTATTTATACAGCAGTTATATGGCAGTGCCACCAGATCCAGGACATTACATTTCCATGAGACTTGCACCAGCATCTGTTAGAGGAAGTCAGCAAATGACACGTCTTAAGGTTTGGAGGGCTGTTCAGTGTAAATGTTGTGCAAGTTATTGTGAGTAACAGCACTCAAAGAGCACAAACAACTGCCAAAGCTGCACAAGCCTCTAAATTTATTTTAATAACAGTTAAGTTTATAATGTTGCTGTAATGCCACCTAAAGGACAATGATGTGGAATTACTTGGAGTTAATTTACACGAGTGCCTTTAAAATTTGACTGTTCTTACATGATGCCTTCCAGAGTTAAAGTAGTTTACATCAAATAGACCACACCTACCAGAATTTGGCAACCAATTACAGCAACAGTATGATTATATCAAAAACAAATAAATAAATAAACAAAAAAACAAACAACATGAATAACCAGATTAGTTATGTACCAAATTTGGTGAAGGCTGGATGAAATTTGTATGAGGAGTGGTTGAAAAAACATTGGAAAATTTGCTTGTAAATGGGTGTGGCTTATCTAAAAAAGAAAGAAAGAAAGAAAGAAAGAAAGAAAGAAAGAAAGAAAGAAAGAAAATTAAAACAATTGTGCTTCTACACCTCATTGTTCAAGGACCTATGAACAAAACTGTGCAAAAAAAAAAGTGCTTTATAAATTACATTGCTGAATCTAAACATACACTACAATTAATTCATCCTTTGGCCTTTGACAGAATTTTCAAGCCAATTTCCTTTAAATCTCTTTTAAAAAATTTGGTGATAACCTGACAGCAAATAAAAAAGTACAGAAAACACAATCTCTAGCTATGAAGACGCAACAATATCTAACAACACACCGATATACTCGTATACTTGGAAATGAACATATCAAACATTTTCATAAAGAACAGCAGAGTGGAGTTATTTCAAAGAACGAAAGACAAGACCACCGGGACTGCAGAAATCTGAGCTCGTCATTGTCAGCCCACCCTCCTCCATACCTACCACACCTCCCAACCCCATCACATGAATCACAGCCACCACCCTCCACCGCCTCCTCAACAAAAGATGCTTTGAGGTCATGCTCCTCATCTTTGTGCCCACCACACTGCGAGCACAGAACCACTCAAGACAAAAATGACTTAACGAGGAGCTTGTAATGAAAAGAAGTCCATCAGAAAAGAACTATTATGATGAAATTCAAATAAAGCAGATGCGTTTGTGTTTCTTTAACGTCTCTGTGAAACATATTTTAAATTAAAGGTGACGCATTTGTCATGACTCACAAAAGGGTCTCCATTTGACTTTTCTCATTTTCAACCATCAAACTGGTCTTTGTTGATAATATGTCTGAGCTTTAAGCTGAACCCCCCGTTTTATATTCAGTGCCCAAAGAATCCTCTGTGGGGGTTTAAAGCTTCAAACAGAACCTCATGAAAAAGTCAGGAGGTGTCAGACATGTGTTTCCCCACCTCGACCCCCAAACCCCGCTNACCTCATGAAAAAGTCAGGAGGTGTCAGACATGTGTTTCCCCACCTCGACCCCCAAACCCCGCTGGCTTGCCAACACCAAAGGCCAAAACTGATTTTATGTGAAGTAGGACCGGCTCCACCTCTTTCAGGGATCACCTGCCTAACCCCTGCCTGTGGCTCTGATCCAGAGCTAACAATTAATACAAAACGTCAGAAACAGAACAGTGGGGTAAAAACTA
Source organism: Lucifuga dentata (assembly GCA_014773175.1). Classification (NCBI taxonomy): domain Eukaryota; kingdom Metazoa; phylum Chordata; class Actinopteri; order Ophidiiformes; family Bythitidae; genus Lucifuga; species Lucifuga dentata. The sequence continues at coordinate 30,358 of VXCM01002806.1, read as the reverse complement.
AGGAATTTTGACTCTGTATCTGTAGTGCAGCTTATTATTTATCACATGAAATAGCTGCAGAGTTTATTTTACACTGTGTGATTTCCTGTCAAAACTTCTGAAGGATGATGAATTGAAGCAGTTACATTTTTGCTCTGATTTCATGTAGGATGTTTGTGTATGAGTTAATAAAGTGAGGTTTATGGAAGATTTGGCACAGATTGTCTCAGGTAAGAGCGCTGTCCTCAAGCTACTAAGCAGGCTTTGAATTTAGTCCAGCTGTACATAAGAAAATGCTGTTTTTAAAAGGTCACAGAAGAGCCAACAGAGATAAAAATCTGGTGGCTTTGCTGTATGGTGATCCATTTATGATCCTCTTTAAATTAAACATTCTTTCCTGTTTGTCTGCATGAGGTCATCCTGCCAGGCAACTGCAACACAGTGCAGACTTTACAAATTTTAGATTTTAATTTCTTACATTTTTGTTTTCATTTTTAGGAATAGTTCTTAATTTGTCTTAACTAATCTGAAATGTCATTTGCTGGTTTAAAAAAAAAAAAAAAAAAAATCAAATATTGATCAAATTAGATTTCTAATGGGATCAAATTTTTTGTGTGTAAAGGCTAACAAATGCAGAGAAACACAGTCTTGACCAAATAACCAACAGTAATTGTGTAAACACAGTTTATTTATGCAGCAATACTGGTCTTTACCTGTTAAAGGTGACTATGATGTTTACACGACCACTTGAATAATCAAGTCACTGCCAAGTCAGCCTATGATTGGTGTATTAGCGCTAAAGACACTCATTTCCTTGGATGTAAGCAGCAGTAAACCTTCTCTGTGAGTGACTCATGTTACTAAAAGGATAACACCCATGTCATAAACACATAACAAAGTAAAATCTCAAAATAAAATCCTAATGAGAAACTAATATTCAAAGCTGTGTTTATGTGCTGCAAACCACAGTTTATGCACTACAATAAAGCTCCCATAAAATTGTGTTTAATGAAGCGATACCAAACAGTGAATCAGTGTTAATGCCAATTACTGGAATCTACACTTTCATTTTCCTAATAACCAGGAGTGGATAAAGTACTCACATCTTTTACTTATGTACAAGTAGTAATACAACAATGGAAAAATACTCCACTCCTGCATTCAAAGTTTTAAAATAAAATCAGGAAATTTTTGAAATGAAATAATAAAAAATGCCTATTTTCCTCACACACACTGAGATACCGGGTGCCATGTAGCTCCACGTTTTATGGATTGTCATTCTTTCATGTCAGTTGAAGGATTACATGAAAAATTAGTAAATTTCCTGACCTCTTTTCCTTTAGAAAGGTCTTGAGAGCATGTCAAAAGTATAGTGCATCGCTGAGCGACAAAAATGTGCACTATTTTATGATCGTATGCTGACTTAAAGTACAGTTACTACAACCATCAGATACATGTAGTGGAGTAAAGAGCAATATTTCCCTCTGAAATGTAACAGAGTAGAAGAAGAAAGTCTCTGAAAATAGAAAGTACCTCACAAAAGAAGATGTGTGTCTTCCTGTGCTAATAACTGGAAGTGTCAGTTGTGTCACTCAGCAGTGTAATATTTGTCTAACTGCAACTGCAAATAAAGCAGATGAAAAGGAAAATCTGCGGAGAAAACAAGTGGCTTTTATTGTGTCTTGGAACAGAGATTTTTTGGAAACTGGCCTCTATGGCTGGATTTACACTACAAAGTCTTGATGCTCAATTTCCGATATTTTGCCTATATCCGACTCTTTTGTTCAGAATATTTACATTTTCTTTTTTAAGAGACTCATATCTGATACCTGTGTTTACACCGCTTCGACCTGTAGCAGTCTGGATGCAGTTGCGCATGCACACATATCTGAGATGGATGCAAACAAACCGCTTCAATGGACTAAGATGAGAGAACTGTTTAAAAATACAGTATGATCAGCTGGTTAGCAAATTTCAAATGCAGAGAGAAACATCTGGTATGTTGTGTTACCGGTTAGCTCTCCCATCAGGTTACGTATTTTGGTGGTTGATCACAGAGGAGAAGCACATGGAGTTGGAGTTTTGCTGCTGTAACAGAGCCTGTTATCACACACTAACACGTCTATTTGACATAAACACACATCAGCATGTCTGATATATATATATAGTATGTCCTCCATTTCTGTTTACAGAGAGCAATCATCGTACTGATCGCTTTCATCATTCATATGCAGCTAAAGCAGAACGTTACGTCAGAGTCGTAATGGGAAGGAAATTCTGATCTGTGTATTAGACAGCAGTTGCATTGGCGGATATCCAATACGTGTCCGATTTATTTCCACATATGCAAGTGGCCAATTTGGATCTGAGAATATCTGATTCCATGCAGCTTTTTTACCATTTACATCTGCAGGAAGACTATCCAATACGTGTCGTGTGTGAGCAAAAGATTGGAATCAGGTCGCATGTGCGTGGCCATGTAAATCCAGCCTAAGACTCCATTTGTTTTTGGTGAACAGTGAGCACTTCAGCCACTGGCTTGATGTCAGCCTCCTTTTCTAATGGACAGCCTCAACGCTGACAGGCTGTAAACCACTAGGACTATAGAAAGCCATTAGTCCAGGGGTACACAATAAGAGGCGGTAATGGTCTCATAAACCCTGCAACACCACAGCAGACATTCTGATTCTGTCTATTAAGGCCTGTACAGAGCTTCAGATGAGTGAAAATCAGGAAGCCATTTTTCTATTGTGTATTGTTGCCTGGGGTTGCACACTTGTGATCAACGTACAGCACGATGCATTACACTGAGAGCTATTTATTTACGCCGTGTTCCGGTTGAGTGACTGTTATAAGAGAACATTGTGATTATGAAGTGTTTCTTCTGAGCTACATGTTACAGATGCCTCATTGATTTACAGTGAGCTGGTCATGAATGCCAGATGTGCTCAGAGTGCTGTTACAGCATCGAGGGCGGCTACAGTCTACATTACAGACATAATGGTGAGTGCAATCTGCTCCTCAAGCCATTTTACAGTCATATTAATTATGTTTACCCAGTTCACACAGTGCTGTGACAGCAAATCACTCTTCCTGTCAAATGTGATGAGTGCTTGTTGAATTTTACTGCAGTAAATTTGGGCTTATGCTTAGTGTCGCATTAAAAAGATGGAAGCTGAAAGAATTATATCAACAGAAAAAAAAAAAAAAAANAAAAAAAAAAAAAAAAACAACCGATAAGAAAGTAAAATGTCAAAATCTGCTGGTTTCAGGCTCTCAACTGTTAGAAAGTTTTTTTCCCCCATTTCTTATCACTGTAAATTGAATACAACTGGATTTTTTTTTTTTTTTTTTTTTTTTTAACCGTTGAGATAAAATTTGCAATTTGAAGACATCACTTTTGTGCTCTGGTGGACATTTGTCACTATTTTATGACAGCTTAGACTACAAAATCAACAGACAACTCAATAATGAAAATAATAACTGATACTTTTGATGTGTAGTAAATCTAATTTACTAGAAAAGTCTTCTTTGACACCACCTGTTTGTCTAAATGGTTCCTGGTACAATGTTTTACCAAAACCAACCAAATTTCTTCTCTGTAAAGATAAAAAGTCTCATCAGTGACATTTCAGCAGGCTGTTCCTGAGTTGAGGTGCTGCAGATTGAGCTTGCCTGAAGATAGTGACACGCTCCGCTCTGTCTGATGTCACTTCCCATTTCCAGCCAGACGGCTATCTCCTACCAGCTTCTGCCAATAATAGCTCATCAAGACAACACAACACTTCTTGGCACCAAAATAAAGGCAGCGGTCCACATCTGTGCCACTCGGTTGTCAATTAATAGTCCTCTTCATTCTGACACTTGTGACTTAAAAGAAACAGTCAAGAACGTGATGAATTTGAGCTGACAGACGAGAAGCTACACACTACACTGCAGCACCATAATGTGCTTGAGATATGGATAATAACTGACACCACTGGCAGCTCTTATGAAGTTTGATTTTATTTGTCAGGCCACTTCGACTTTGTCTCAGCTCTGTCTCTCTCTTTCTCTCTCTCTCTCTTTCTCTGATAGCCTGAAGACATTACTCACTTTGATTTAAAATGCAACATCACAAATAGGTGTGCCTATGGGCTACACATCAAAAAAGGAAAAGGAAGGATCATCTGTTTCGCCCAGTGATACCGATGTATCTGAGATAAGACAACAGCAGCCATATTGATACAATGCTCCAAGTTCACTTTATATAATGAATGCAATGTTATGAGTTTATTAGGCACACCTGTACAATCTAATGCAGCTATGGCATGAAAAATTACCATCTAAACACCTAATCGGCAATCAAAAGACTCACAAAAAATAGGATTTGCTGCAGGGCTGTAATATTGGATTGCATTGGATTGTACAGGTGTTCTTATTAAACTGGTAATTCAGTATATGTTCAGTAAGAAGCAAAATAAAGTAGTTCTTCATGTCCAAAATGTGTTCTGATCTCATGGAAGTCATGGAATTTGCAACATGGAAATACGTGGAGATGAAACGCATATCACATAAACCAAAAATGACAGAGAAATAACCATCAACCTCGGTATTTGATCACTAAGAAGACAAATGGAGTAGTAAGCGTCCAAGCTTGTCTTCACGAATACCTGGCATGCTCGTCTCCAGCCAACCACATGACGCTAATTCCTGACTGAAGCTCTACTCCTGCGAATCCCTAATCCTGACTGTGAAATGTGACAAAGTCATTCTTTAGGCCTGCTTTAGTCTGAATAATCTGCCCATCTCAGACATTCATCCCGACCTGCACAGTGCTTTCAGTGTCATTGCATGCTACCTGTACATTTTCACCCCAGATTAAGCTCCATAAATTAAATCTACACGACTAATACAGAGGATCAGCATTTAGTGCTGCACTAGTGCATGTGTGAAGTGTTGATTTTACACTGACTGCTTCAAGACTACAATTTTTTTTTTTTTTTTTTTTTTTTTTTTTAACCAGCCAATATTTGCCTTCAAGATGATCAGTCAGACTCTAGTACTTTTAACTGTCAAGTCCTATGCCATATTTTGATGTTGTCAAATGAGGAAATGATGCTATTCCCTCATTTCCCATAAGGCTATTAGACATGTAGATACCGTAGGCATTAAAGGAGCTTCCTGAAGTTTCCACAAAGTTCAGAATCCAGTAATATGGCAGCTGTCAGGTTGAATTGAAGCTGCTGTGCCATCCATTGGTTCCAGTGCTAACAGGGAGGGTAGGTGAAGTTAACTCCATTCTACAGCATGACTACAACATGCCAACATACTCACCTACCTGATGCCAAGTGGACGACAGCATAATCTCCACAGGCTTTACTTCCTACACCTGACCAGCTTTAACTAATTGAGGAGACAAAGTGAAAAAGACCCTTCACCGACACGATCTTGGCTGTTACTCAACTTTTCTAATTCTTTCCATCATGCTGCACTTCTAAATGTCTGACTTCCGGCAAGATAGTGTAATTTCATGTCAGCTCCAAGTTGAGCTTTTTGCAAATGATCACAATGCTACAGTTTTTTGACAGAAATAAAAAAAAATATATAGCATGAGTGTGTAGTCAAGGGGATTGTGTATGACGTTTTAGCATGTGACATGTCCTGTTCTATACACCTAATATCCATAATACCTCCTAACATGTTCTCCTAATCTCTCTGTTCCAGCATCTGTGGGACCATTTTCCCTCTCAGGGCACAGAAGAAAGCAGTCTATTTTCTTGTCATATTTGCTTGAAAGCTAACTCTCAACTTGGAGTCTAATTTCCTGCACTTTAAGACAGTCGACATGCAAGGTGCATTACCATGCTATCAAGGTGATGGGAGCAATTTCAAACTGTCAGTCAGTCATAAAAATATCAAAGAGACTTAATGTCTGCCGCACCCTATCAGAGGCTCTTGTCAGCATAATCTGAGTCTTATTCACTCAACACCATTTACCTGTCACTATAGCTTTCTGTTTCTGGATGCATGTGGCTTATAATCAGATGTTCATATGTTGCTACATAAAACAAAATGCTCATACCATTGTACTTTTTAAAACTGTGAGTGGAAAATATTTGAAACAGAAGCTAAGTACTAATGTACTAATCTTCATAGTACACTGTTTTAGCAGTTAGTATATGAGGGCTGTATGCAATTTATCACGTTACTATCAGGCAATAGGAATACTATTGCTATCGGGAAATGATATAAGATGTGCACCAATGAATGCTAATCAAACCGCGTTTGGAAATTTGGAAAACTGCTGCCAACATCATATTTGGAAACTTAAAGGACCATATGAGCGTTTTAGAGATTTTGGCTTCTCATACATCTGTAATCTATATTACTGAAGACTATTTTCAGATCAATGCTGTAATGTTTTAGTCTTTTCAGCTTTTTTTTCCCCTTTCTTCCAGGCAGTCATTGGTTTCAATTCATTTCTCTAATATAAGCAAGTTTAACAGATGCTTGAAGCTTGCTCAAATTGTGTAATCCAAGTATGGATTAATATTAGCATGTTACATTATTATTAGGTGTAATGCAGTTTTATGTGTAAACTGATTTTAAAAGACTGTACTGTAGAGTGTACAAAATTTCCAGGTAAATGGTTTACAACATGTAAAATAATTAGTATGGTCCTTTAACAAAGAGAAGCCTGAAGGGTTTTTTTTTTTTTTTTTTTNTTTTTTTTTTTTTTTTTTGGTAACAAAAATTTACTACTTTACTTTTTCCTTTTCAGAGATATTCCTGGTGTTGTCTTACCACAATATTTTATTTTCATTTTTTCCAGCTGTGAGCAGATCCTCCATTTCAGTAGTGCACTGCATTGTGGGACATTAATGTCCATCAACACCATGCAAAAAAATTAGCATTTAGCAAACATAGCGAGAAATTTGAGTCAAGTAATTTTTGTCACTTTTTTAGATATTTTGAAACAGCATTAGAATTAATACTCTCAGCATAAACTTAAAACTGCTGCACCTCATATGATCATGCAGTTCAGGCTTCACATACACCAGTTATAGGCTGTTAATTTCCAGATAGACACACCACTCTGGGTGACGCACAGGGGCTGTACTTAACCATTATTAATGTGACAAGCCTCAGTGCAAAGCAAATCAATTAAACGGAAGCAATCACCATAGTCTGGATAACGGCCTTTTAAGACTGTTTTCAAATGACAAGGAGGTCCTCGATTCAGGCCTCTGAGCAAAGACCTGACAGGTCAAGAAAGCGGTATGAAACAATAGCACCTTCTAACCATCATCTCCCCTTTTTACCTGTCACATCCAGTCGGCCTGTCTCGCCTCTGATGTGGCGTGCCCTGTGCCGGCTGCCACAAGGTGAATTTTCATGTCATGTCAAGGGAATTTTTTATTCCATTTGCTCAACAATTACAATGCAGCATTTATCGACCGGATCCCTCCTTTTTTTTTTTTTTTTTTNTTTTTTTTTTTTTTTTTTTAAACTTATCACAGCTTTGCACTTTTTTTTTCCCGTCTAATACTTTAATGCACAGTTTATCGGTTTGTCTAGGGAGAGCACAACAAATCAGAGCACAAACTCACCTTCATGATGGATGAATGATGCTTCACTGCTGCCTGCAACCTCCAAATATCTAGAAAAGATAAACAGATGTCAACAATTACTTTTGCACTTTTGAAATGCATTCTGTTTCTTCATCATTACTTCGGTTATCACATTAAAGAACAAATTCTGACAGAGAACAGTTCAAAATTTGACATAATACTGAAAACTTTAATGTGTCATTCTAGGAATTTAGTTCTTTGACTGAACATGTTAATTAATGAGATTATCCATCAGCCTACAAGGATTAATTACAACAATAACAAACATACAGCCCACCTAGATCATAAATAAATTTGCAGAACACAATACTATCAACTCATCAAAATATTGTCTTTTCAAGTATGGATCATAAAGTAACAATATTCTGTATTCTCTACTAAACTACATGGTGTTCACATGTATGTATCCCATTGTTTTGTCTTTTTTTTTCTTTCTTTGTTCTTATTTTTAATCTTGACCTTGGTCAGGACAATGACCAACAGCACATGATTCATATAGAAAATTGCTGAAACGGTAGCTTATCCAACAAAGACATATTTACATTTTTTGGATTTAAAAATTAGAAGCAGCTATTGCAAGTCTGCAGAATGAAAAAAGTTATTATGCATCTAGGCAACAAACTGCTGAGAGTTTTGTTTTTACTCAAGACACTTTACATGCTGCAAAAAGGATGCAGTGAAGGGCAAACCCACATAAATGTTCTTTACAATTTCCAAAGTGAGTTTACAGATCTCTTAAGTTTAATATAAATTCATGGCATGGTAAAAAATATAAATCATTCCTTCAGGGATAAGAACATTTCTTCTACTATACATATACAGGTTCTTGTTTTCTGTATATAATGTCAGACTCGAGGTCGCAGTTTGCCCACCTCTAACATGCACTGGATGTAAATGGTTGTAATGGTTGTATTTGCAGAGACTGTGGCTGATTCAGAAAAGTGCCCTTGTATGAAATACCAGTGGGGATTTCAGGCTTTCTGTTTAAATATAATGAATTATAGCAACAAAAAAATGTGCAGCCATTTAAGGATAATGCTGAGAATTTGGTGTCTGCTGCGGTGAGCCATCCATCACGTCCACAATAAAGGAGTTTTTGCCTGACGGTCGAAATTTATGGTCGCCCTTCTCTGCCCTAATAACTCAAAGCACTGTGTCAGAGCCTGACAGCCGTTGCCGAAAACAGCACCCCTGTTATCAATCAAAAAACACTTGCATATGTTTAACTTTTGCCTGATCAGCAAGACATTTATAGGCTATTGAGTAATAAAATAAGTGGGTCTATTTCAAAGGGAAGAAATAAGCTTTAATGATTAATGACAGACAAAAGACACAAGGGGGGTTTTAGTCTTTTTAGAGAAAAAAAAATGCAATTTTTGGCTTGAATGTTATACATAAGAGGCAAATTTTTTGACTCAAAGTAAACAGCAAATTTAAAAATCACACACTCATAAACAGATGACTGGCAGAATTAATGCCTCAGGGTTTTGTTGCTTGGCAGAGCGTATTTCCTATTAAACAAACTGACTCTTACCAAGCCCTGCAAACTTATAACAGGCCTAAATTATGATGGAGGCGTGAGGAAGATGCACATGCCTCCTTCTCTTCATGTCTAATGGATTCACTTTGCAGTAGCTGACCTAAATCTGACTGCAGAAAGAGAAAAAAAAAAAAAAANAAAAAAAAAAAAAAAAGCTCAGCAGACAGTTGACAGATAACTGGCGTGCAGGGCAGAACTGACAGATGACAGACTGAGTGATTGAGAGGGGAAAGTTACTGAAAATGTGGAACACGCTGATGGATATCAGTGCAGGTTTGAGTGAATGCTGAACCAGAAACTCCACACAAGCACTGAGCTGCTGCTTTGAGCAAAACTTCTTCAATAATGAGCACAGTGCAAATAGAATCTGCTCAGGATGCAGATGCAGGCTATCAAACATTTGAGTGGTCTTTAAAGTGTGGTTACCTCAAAGTCATTGTTATTTTAATCATTACATGAAGATAATCCATAATATTTGATCTAATGTGTTATTTTATCCTCTAACATCACCCCAAGAATGGACACAAATGACAGAAGTCTTCTCAGATTAACATTCCTCAGGATAAACTGGAGTTAATGTGGACTAAAATTTGACATTAAAGGTTTCAGTCACTTCTGGTTATCCCAAACAAGAGCCTACCTACCAACCACCTAGGATGCAAGGGAGGCGCATGCGTCAAAACTCCAATTACGCATAGAAGACTTCAGATTAAAAGCGCTTGGAGTGGGTGAAACATTAAAAAAAAAAAAAAAAANTAAAAAAAAAAAAAAAAATCCCTGCTGGAAAAGTCACCGTCAGATCGATCAAGCTTTCAAGGTATCTTTTTGATTGGGAGGCGGTAAAAAGGCTGTGATCTCAGGACTAATGCAGATGCTGCTGGATGGGAAGGGGAGTGTTCTTCCTGCCCACGACTCACGAATACCGAGTCTGCTTCGGACCCGCAGCCACACTCAGAGCGACGCTGGGGATGAAGCAGCAACACTGTGGCGGCTGTGATACACACGGATTTTTGCTCTAATATTCCGCGTCTCTTTTAAGGATTTAACATTATTTCTTTCACTGCTGCAAAGGCTTTTTAACCGCATGACATTTTGAGTAGTGTTCTCTTTATCCCTTACTCATGTGTTTTTCAACCATTTCCACGAGAATTGGGTCATGATCACATCGCCCACGGTCTCTGTCCTGAGAAATAGCACGAATCCAGCGTGGGAGAGCGGCTCATCGGGGGAGAGGGGCGCAGTGAAGACCAACCAGCTATCCGTTCACAACTCCGTCTCTCCCGCAGATCCTTCCCGGCAAGCCAGTCGTCTTCCCATCAAGGTTTTGAAAATGCTGACGGCTCGGGCAGGTCACATTTTACACCCGGAGTACCTTCAGCCTTTACCATCCACCCCGATCAGTCCTATTGAGGTAAGCTTTACTATGAAGACTATTTTTCGGATTATGATTCTGTCATTTTTTTTTTTTTTTTTTTTGCGCACACGGAAATTGATTCCCTAAACCTTAATCTACAAAGTCTTTGCATCTAATATCCCTAAATAGTAAAACTTCTAAACCCGCTTTTATGGGATGAATTTTTGTGGAAAAAGTAAAGCATTTCGCGACATGTAACACATTCAGATCGTGTCGTTACATGACATTTTAGGTTTGACTAAATTGTTTGCTGATCATTGTACTGGACCTTTTCTCGCCGTTAAAATTAGTTATTAAAATTTATTTGTGGGGGAATTTGCACTCATAGCGCAGTGCTCGTTACAAATTAATATCCATGTCTGTGTTGAACATTGTGGACAGTGTATCTGTTTTCTACAACAAATACCTGTGTGTGTACATTTCCTCTCATGCAGCCATTACGCTGAGTTATTTTGAGTTTTATCCAGAGACAACTTAGTGCGCAATGCGTAAAATACGCATTATGGTTCTATATGTATATTTAACAAAAATAAATAGATAAATATAAAGATATCAGTGAATATTTTTACGAGATGTATCAACTGTGTTTTGTCCGATTTCACAGCTGGATGCCAAGAAAAGTCCGCTGGCTCTTTTGGCTCAAACGTGCTCTCAGATTGGCAAACCGGACCCTCCGTCCTCCTCCAAACTCTCCTCTGGAACGTCAAATGGATCTAACGACAAGGACTCTAAATCAGGCCCGCTGAAAATGAGCGACATTGGGGCCGAAGACAAATCCAGCTTCAAGCCGTACTCCAAATCGTCAGAGAAGAAGGACTCCGCCGGCAGCCTCAGTGGAGATAAAACCAGTTTCCGAGTGCCTAGCGCCACCTGCCAGCCGTTCACGCCCAGGACAGGCAGCCCCAGTTCCTGCACCTCTGTGTCTCCGCTGCCGTCTGACGGCAAACCGGGGGACAAGGAGGAAAAGAAGGAGTCTGACAGCAATAAAATCAACACGACGGAAACTAATGGCAGCCATAGGATAAGTGGGATTAACTCCGATGCCAGCCAGCACCAGGAGAACACATCTGGATCCAAAACTGTTACATCTGACTCAACATCTGTAACCTCATCGTCCTCCTCCGTCCTCGGGTCTGGACTGGTGGCCCCAGTTTCCCCCTATAAACCCGGTCACACAGTTTTTCCCTTGCCACCTGCCGGCATTTCCTATCCTGGAAGTTTAGCAGGCGCGTACGGTTATCAACAGTTCCTCCCTCCTGGAATGACACTTGACCCCACCAAATCCAGCAGCCATGGGCTTTTAAGCGCACAATTTGCTGCCGCCAGCTCTCTTGGATGCAGTAAAGCAGGAACGAGTCCCTTAGCTGGAGCATCGCCCCCGTCTCTAATGTCTGCTGGTCTGTGTAGAGACCCGTACTGCCTGAGCTACCACTGCACAAGCCATTTGTCCGGCGCATCTAGCGCGAATTGCGCACATGACTCTGCGGCTGCAGCTGCTGCCGCCTCCGCGCTGAAATCTGGATACCAGCTCATGTACCCCACGCACCCGTTACACGGTGTGCATTCCTCACCCCCCTCTTTCACCGGACATCCCTTGTATCCCTATGGCTTTATGCTCCCTAACGACCCCCTGCCTCACGTTTGTAACTGGGTGTCTGCTAATGGACCTTGCGACAAACGCTTTTCCTCCTCCGAGGAGCTTCTCAGTCACTTGCGGACTCACACTGCTTTTGCCGGGACGGAGAAGTTGATTTCTGGGTATCCGGGCTCTTCTTCTCTCGCCAACGCTGCTGCTGCAGCCGCAATGGCTTGTCACATGCATATGCCTCCAAACGGAAGCCCAGGAAGCCCCGGCACACTGGCCCTCAGGGCCCCGCATCACCATCTGGGACTGAGCAGTCGCTATCACCCGTATTCAAAGAGCCCCCTGCCCACTCATGGGGCCCCGGTGCCGGTGCCCGCAGCCACTGGTCCGTATTACTCTCCATATGCTTTGTATGGACAAAGACTGACAACAGCCTCAGCTTTAGGATATCAGTAGAGACAAAGAATTATACATAACATTTATAATAAAGGAGATTTAGGCCCTATGAGTTTTATATTGTACTTCATGCAGGGACTGGATCCATGTGGGGATCAGTGTATTTATTTGCGATAGCTTCAAGCGTGACTAAAATAAAAAATAACTATAATTTAACTTTTAAAAGCCTCGATGTGCATTATTTTAGGAGGTTATCAAATTATGTTGTTCTGCTGTGCACTGAAGATTAAACCAGGGCCTGTTTTTATATTAAGCAATAATTCTGTATAGATGCTGAATATACAACGTAAAAGTAATTTTAATTTTGCCTTACGCAGCTGCGTGATTTGGCTGCCTGGTCTCATGACAGAATGATGGACATGGAAAATCAATCAAACCAGCTTCTTCAAACTGTCATTGATTCACTTCCAGGAGCTGCTATGGTCTTGAGGAGCAAAACGTATCATGAAGCCCTTTTAAAATGTCATTTCTGAAGCTGAGGGCAATTCTTTTATTTTCCACAGTAAAAATCTGAATACACATAAAGTAACCAAGATCAAATCAACCTGTGCCTTCCTTGGCAAAGAAATTAACTTTTTTTTTTAATGAATATTACAAAAATCTTCAATTATAGGAATTTATCTGTTAGCCTATTTAGTTTTTCCTTTTTTGTTTTGTTGCAGTTTGGCTTCACTGTCCAATGGAAGAAAAAAAAAATCCATGAAATCTGTCAGTGACTTGACTACATTTATTTATTCACCAAATATTTTATTTGTTTAGTTCTGGTGAATAAGACTGCTTAAAAAGATTGCAACTATTCATTTGTTTTGAACAGCTAGTGAAATGTAACAGCAGGACTTCTGTTTTGTGGTTTGTGTTTGAATATTGCAGTCAAATTTTGACAGTAGATTTATAGGTTCTGTTAATGCCAAACCAGTTATTTGATTAGGCATACTGCAAAATGTATAAAAATATATGTATTAGTGCTGTACAGTAAAGTACAGTAATTTAAGTGTGTGCGTGTGTGCGCGCGCGCATGTGTTCACACAGATGCAGTTTCTCCAGAGTTTATCGAGGAATGCTGAATTTTCTCAATTACGAGATCATGGATTATCCTTTAATTAACGAAGACAAATGGCCAACTGATATCTGTGGCAAGTGTGCTAAACAATGATTTATGATGACACCAGATGTGGGACATTTCCACAGTTTTTGTGATTGCTGTAATGAAGCCATGAAGCAAAGATCATCAAATAAACCATGGCCAAACTATTTAATCAGCCCCTTAAAACAAATCAACTCAATCAAGCCAACGGTGTCATTACAGATTGCCAGTAAATCATGCTATTCTCAAGCAATAAAATCACCATCATTAATGCTCAGATGTCATATTCATCAAATCCACCCATCCTTCTTGTAGATTAGCTCCAAACATAGCTCAATAATATATGGTAATAAAGCCCCTAACCCACAATTCACTGCTGCAACCAGCCAGCCATGAAGCCACTGTGGATAATAGGCCATGTGACGCCTCTTATTTACAAACAGCATATTGATGTGACAGGAACAAACGAGATTAAGATTTTTAATTTTTATTTGTTTATTTTTTACATTACTACTCACTTTTTTTGTTGGGATATAAAGCTAAACATCCCAGAATATATGAATATGTACGCCCATGAGTGAATTATTAAACAAACTGAAAATTTATATGATCATCACACAGTATTTGAATAACTACTTACCCATTTAAATACTCAATTAGAAGTTAAACTACTGCATTCAAAATAAAAATAAAAAAAACAATTAAATGTACTTCAGTATCAAAAGTATTCATCAAAAATAGTTCCTTTCAGGTTAAACTGTTCATGCATTTAACATTTAATGTTGTAACTGATAAAGGTAGAACTAATATTAATTGCTTTATTTACAGTTGTTGTTTTATAGCAATTCACCTTATTTTATGAGCTCATACGTTTATGTAAAATCTTAACCTGCACAGGAACTGGTAACTACAACTGTAATACAACTACAACTATAATATTTCACTCAGAAATGTAGAAGTTACACAAAACTCCTGGAAATCCTCAAGAACAAGGACCTCAAAATTGCACTTAAGTATAATACTTGAGTAAATGTTCTTAGTTACTTTTAAATCTGTATGATAACAATAGATTTAAAGTTTCTGGACTAAAGTTTCCACTGATTCTGTGCTAATTACATTTAGAGGATATGGTTTAAAGAAAACAATAAATTAGAAAGTCTAGGATTTTGTAGTATTAATCGTTTCATTTCGTAGATACATGAATTAAAGTAATAAGCACATCAGCTTTTACACTGGGAGTGGAAAAACTCACAAATCCCATTTGCCACTTATTAATTTTACAATCAGAATAGAAATGAAGCTGCATTAATGGGTTCGGACAATTTTTAGGTCTCTGCTTATTGCATTAACTCCTGCAGTGAACTCTGTGACTTCACATACATCCATCTTAAAGGCCATCAATCACTCAGTAGCAGCGGAGGATCTCTTTCCCACATGTTTGAATGTAAAATACTGTTTGGACATTAGAGATTGGATGTCTTTGTGAGTCCGTGCTGAATCATGGAATGGCCCACCTGATCTGCTTTGAACTGCAGCAGGAGGAAGACATGCGGCCTTTCAACTGAGAGAACACAGACACGTTGATGTTAAAAATGGTGTATATGCATTACGGCCTGCCCATCATTTTAGCGCAGCTGCACGCCATGTGTTTCTCCATCTAGGCTGTGTTATTGCTGAAAGCAGTCAACTTCATCGCCACTATTTATTCTCAGCTATATTAATGATCCAATCAAGGGATTCCCAATTGTTACGTA
Source organism: Lucifuga dentata (assembly GCA_014773175.1). NCBI lineage: Eukaryota > Metazoa > Chordata > Actinopteri > Ophidiiformes > Bythitidae > Lucifuga > Lucifuga dentata. The sequence goes on along the minus strand of VXCM01002806.1, from coordinate 14,933 downwards.
AACTTTAGCCAGTTTGAATAAACTTTCCTCAGTGCTTATGTACTCTGGAAAGTCAGGCGGATCGCTGTTTACAGATGCAAAGGAAAAACCGATGACCTTTTGCATGTTCAATCAACTGAGAAGTGTGCCTTCCATCATCCTCAGAAACAAGGCGGTTTATTTTTGCAGGAGAACGGCTTTGCTTCTCCAAACATGCCCCGTATTCATCATCACTCAATCATTTCCTCCCTTCGACAGGCAAAGTAAACCTTATGAATGCAAAGTTAAAGCTGGGTTTTGCTCAGCCATTGACCTTTGGAGCATGTCTAATTCCATTAACTTTAGTTAGGTTTCATAAAACGAGTTTAGTACGCTGAGCTTATCTTAATGTGGATAACTTGTGATTTCAGTGCATTCACAATAAAGAATGCACATCTTTTTGAATTATATATGAGCAGATGGGAAATGTAGAGGTGGAGAATTTTCTCTTGAAGAGAATCTGTCAACACACAAAGCTAAGGAAAGAGCAACAGTTAGTTAAACAGTGGGCCCTTGTCTTTCAGCACTCAACATGCCCTATAATTTACACACCACTGACAGGGGCCATTTTGAAGTCCGTCAGAGGCAGCAAACTTTTTGTCTCCAAACGTCTTGCTCACAGTGAGCTGACTACTGGTAGGGGCCGGGTGATTAATGACTTATGCCCTTATTGTGTGGAGGTGGCTAATTAACTACAGACTGACTGAAGACACGCTATGAAAACCTCCTCTGATAACCCCAACTTTTCCCTTCCTCCTCTTGTTGGCATGTGGAAGCTCTTACTGACAAATTTGCAAGAAGCAGACTAGCAGTGAGTAAGATGAATGGCCTCGGAGAACAGTAAACAGCCTTTAATTTAACCATATTTAAATGTATGACATACTGGCATTGTGCTTCCTCTCTGTTCGTGCTCTCTGGTTGGGAAACGCAGCCAAAGTCCCCCCACTGTTGGTTTAAAATTAGGCTTGGCTTATTCATGTGTGCAGTTTCTGGGTATGAGTGCTGGCAAGCATCTGTTTGCTGCCTCTTTAAGTTTTCAACATTGCTTCACTCTGACATTTTTGAGACAAATATAATCAGTTTCTTTAGCACACATCTTAAATACACTAACATGAAGAAATGTAAGGGAGGTCATACAGTCATAAACGAAGTAAATCCTCTGTAAGGCCAGCAAAGAAAGAAGACAAAGAAAACATACGATTATACACTAACAATTATCTTAGGGCAGGCAACAGTCAGGCCCTTTACATATTTCAATCTTTCTTCAGTTTTGTTTTGCAAACCTATTCATTTTTGGATATTGCATAGAATAATCAATCATGAAACAGCTGCTGTAATTTCCCCAAATGTCAATGTGGCAGCTGTCTTGGATTTATAAAAATGGTGACCTGAAAACAAAGATGCCTGAATATTTTAGCTTCCTCACAGCCTACAGTCACAATTCTCATGAATATGCCTGACTTTACAGGGTGCTAATTAGTAGCAGGTACCCATGAATAAAGTTTAAATAGTTTATGAAAGCCATCGCAAATTTTCTGGTCTGACACTGGTCTGACAGTGGTTTGAGACTGGCCAAAAATTGGCTAGACAATCACTTGAAGCTTGTTTGAAAGTGGTCTGCTCTGAAACTCACCTGAACCTGGCATGGATCTGGTCTAAAACTGACCTCTGGCTCTGGCCGAAAGTCTCTTTTTTGACACAACATTACGTAGATGTTGAGCTATGAGAAAAACTGAGTGTGAGATCCTCATTTAAAAAAATATCCAAGATTGCCACCATGATATCTATGAAACACCTAAATGCTATTCTGTGCAGTTTCCAAAAATACGTAGCATATTACACAGGGAATCCCACTATAGGCTGTTCCTTAAGGTCAGTGACTTGGTATAGCAGACACACATCTGGCCAGAAATTGTGTGGCCACCCCCTCCATGTTATCCTCCCTTCCTATTATTAGGTTTGTTAACATACTGTAATGCCATGTTTACAGTCATGTCGACAGGCGAACTTAATCAAGTTACTATTGAACTTGTGCGCTTCGCCCTGCACGACAGTTTTTTAGTGCCAGAATCATAGCCTTGACCTATGAGAGGAAATTAGCTGTGGACTTGGTGACTTCTCTTCCTGGTGAAAAAGATTTACCAGACCCATGACAATGGTGAAAAATACCAGGGAACAAAAACCTCCCTTCAATAATGTAGCAAATGAAAAATGCCAATTGGACCCAAAGTGGCACAACATGCATAATACCAGCTGGCAGATCATTACAGGTGATGGACATTTCACTTACCTAAGTCAAATATAACAGACTGCTATTCATTAATATATAGAACGGCTGCAGAATAAAGTCTGCCATCTGCTTAAATCGACAGAGTAATCTACAGCTTGTGATTAGGTCTGCAGAGCAGAGTTTCTCTTTAATCTTTTTCAGTTTTCAAAAAAAATTCCATCTGCACCATGTGGCACGTCATTTTTCTTCAAGACAAATGGACCATTTTGTATGATCCAAAATTAGATCAGCAAAAGACAATCAATCTTGTAAAGGGTCTGGGAAAAGAAATGTGATTTGGATTTTGTCAAAAGCGCCTCACCTCTCACTTTCCTTGCATCAGCATTCTTCCCATGATGCTTCTCTGCTTAACACCATCACACTGGGATGCTGGGCCCTGCATGGATTAATGATGAATATGAAAATGTCCCTTAATATAGTGATACCTCTTCAGCATTCTTCCCTCTGGCACTCTACAACAGATGGTGACCTGTGAGTGTCCATGACACAGAACTAAAATCTACACCGAGGCAAAAAGAAGGCAAAACACTTTGAGTCATCCTGTCTGCAAATTAGTGAGATGACACAATTGTCAGGTGCCAGCCTCCTGTGACAGTTGTCCCCCATTACAGGAGCAGCGATGCTTTCACTGCACGACAAAAGGGAAATGGGTCTGCGTGTTTTTATAGGAGACCTGTCTGTCAGCTGGTTCTCAAGTCATAACAAATCACTAGCACTCAGCTGAGGCTGAACATTCAGGGCGTCAGGAGGAAGACGGATGACCTGCAGGCCTTTGAAGTGCTCTGGCAGTTCAGATGGCTCAGCGGCGCTGACAGAGAAATATACACAACAGAGCAACCAATAATGAGAACATTAAACATTCCAGCCACCTGACAGGCTGACAAAAACAGCCTGGCCCCGCATCAATCATCTGCTGAGACATAACCTTGACAATTAGTCCCCTCTGATACTCCCCATAACCCCTGGACCCGCACTGCAGTGTGACTCCACTTAAGGCTACATGGGGGAAAAAACCAAAGAGCTTAATCTAATTCCTTAACTCTGATTGATATAGACATACTAGTGACAAAGCCCGCAATAGATTGGTTCAACATATGATGGATGCAGAATCGCTTGGAAAGCTTTGTAAAGTAATGGCTCTCTCAGGATAGATCTGAAAATAGAAAACTGCACATACTGTACTTCAATTATTTTCCTGGCTGCCTCTGAAGATGTTGTGGCTAAGATCACAAAATGTATCCAGCGTATGTTTATGGCTCTGCCTGCTCAAATATGTGTATTAATGATGCCCCACAGGCATTTGGAAGCTATATAAATACTTGTAACAGAGCCAACACTTATGTTTCAGTATAACGCAAGGCATAGATCAACATAAAACATGAACAGCTCCTTAATGCCTGCCTAACGAGGTTACATATCTTACATCTGTATTTGTCTAAACGTGCTAAATGTCAAACCTCCTATTAAAAAGTGCCATAAATTTTACTCACTAAAAGACTCAGTTTCATTAATGACCGAAGAAAAAAAATGAACACCCACAATCCTTTTTTCCCCTTTAGCATTCTCCTCATTAGCCATGTACAGAATGAAACTTTTTTTAAGCCGCTCTTTTTTTCAAAGTCAAACCTGCACTACATCGTTGAAATCTAAAACAGTTGACTCCCCTGGAAAAGAAAAAAAAAGAAAAAAAAAAGCAAGGGGCCACATTGTCAACACTCTATTCACTCTAACTACGTAGTTACCATATGACAAATGAGCCATGTGAAATGACATTTCCCTTTTGCCTTCACACCTGGAGAGAAAAAGAAACGACCATGACAGATGGATGGATGGCAGAACCTCAAAACTACTGTATCTCCTTCTCCATTGGTGAAATGGAATGAGCCGGCCTCTGCCAGGCCAATGACTGTTTACAAAAACTACCTGAGACAGAGCTGCTTACTTCCAAGCCCTGAGGATGATAAATGGCTTTTCTAACCCTGTGGGACTGCAGACCCAAATGAGGACAGAGCTAATTGCCGTGCGAAATACTTTGGCATGAATGGAAAGAAAATGCAGGGGAGCTGTAGCCAAAAAAGGGCCCAGTTGCTGCTCTGAACTCTAAGTTGGCTTTTGCTTACAAGAGTTCACTTGGCGTCCATAAATCATGGACTGCTTACAGCTGAAACTGCCCTTAGTCATCAACATGCAATAGACTGAGTGACAGATTCCATCCTGACTACATTAGCCTCCAGTTCAAACGAGGCTCCTTTTTTTTTTTTTTTTTTTTTTTTTTTTTAACTCTCCTACCATCTCAAACCTCTCAGGAAATGAAAACCAGATGGCTTAGGATTGCTGCGTATAACATAAAGCTGAGCTCGCATGGGAGAAAGAGACACAAAAGAGTCTGAAAAAAAGTGTATATATATATTGTTGAAGAAAATGACAGGGGTCAATTTGAGGTATCCTGGGTTTCTGATATCCTTCAAACACTGGTTCAAATATGGCTTTATCCTGCAGCTATGATCTGCAGCACATTACTCATTTTGGAATGACGGGCGAGTTGAAATGTGGTAGTATGTCTATGTTACACTCACACAGGTGAGCACAAGTACAAACTCTGCATTCATTCTCAGCTACAGTCATGGTTTCTGAGAATTTACTGAATACTAACCTGACTTGAAAAACAAGTACAATGAAATGAGAGCACCGATACTAACAGTTTACTGTGGGGTGTTCTTGTAAACTTGGCAAAAGGGGGAATTCAAGTCTCCAATCTCAATCTAATGTTTTCATATTGAAGAAAAAATTTTCTTATCAAGCACTATGCCCACTAACTGATTGTTATTTGTTTGTTTTATTTGACACCAAAAAATTTTTTAACGTAGATTACAGAATATTTACCTTTTTCTAATATGGTATACTGATATTCTCAGAGGGAAAATCCCTTAATTCAGCACTAACATAGCCCTCAGTAAATCTCATTTAACAGCAGATATTTTATCATGTTTGTTTGTAGTCACTTTGGTCAACTTCTCCCAATGCCTTCCGGCAATTTTCTTGACAGCTCAGCTTTCAATTATATTTAATTCCCTCAATTCCTAATGGTTGCAGCTTATAGCTGGCAATGTTTGTTCATGTGGCTACGTACCAGCGTGATTAGACCTTCAAAGTGTTTCTTTTGTAATCTATAATGTAAAGGCCATGAAAACACATTATGCTCTGCTGGTTAAGTAAACATCAAAGTAAGATCACAAAAAGCCTCCTGTGGACACGGAGAGCTGCATTACAGCTACACTGCCTCCTGTCAGCAATAAATGGTGGCAATATGTGGGAAAAGCAGTTTACAGTGCAAGGTAAGCCTTTGTTTTTAATAACGGTGATTTATATATTTATCTCGGTAACCTTAACCTCACAATAGATTCCTTATGCTAGCTGCAGTCTGTTAGATTTTACGTTTGCTTGCCACCATCAAGCAAACCAAAGTAGACCTATGAAATATTCCCACCTGCCCTTCATGCTGACATTATTTGTGGTTTATTTTATGAGAAAAGCTGGTGGTGACTCATTTTAATTCAATCGCATGAACTGGAGCACAATCTGGTTTTGATGTTCTCTGGTTCCAGCTGAAAACACCTGCCCTGTTCTCACAGCTAATATATTAGCCGGAAAGTGCCTAAGCAGATGTTGCAGGGTCAGCAGGGAGCCCGGAGCCTGCACACATGACTGTCAGGCTTTACAGCACTCAGTATTTAGTGGACCAGATCAGAAGGCAAAGATATGATCTGTGCATCACCCAACACCTTCCTAGAAACAACTTTCCCAATTAGTTGACCTCTAAATCAATACAGAAGCATGATCAACAGGTCAGGCTGCTTCAACCTGTGCTACAAAAAGCAATCATTTCTAATAAGTGATTAATGCAGTTGACTGGAAAATATGAGGTAAACAGTTAGGGCCCGATGTCAGAGTTCAATAAGAAACTTCAGTGTGGCAACTGATAGCCACTATAGCTATTGTTCAATAAAAGATATGTAAGCTTACTGCAAAGATGGACCACCTAAGTTTAAGAGGATTTGTACAATAGTTGTATGACTTAAGAATATCTCTATAAAGGCATCAAACATACTAGTAAAAAAGCTGTATCAAAGTACGAGAACTTTTTTGGATAACAGTCTTAAAATTTTCTGAACAACTCCTAACCCTATTAGAGCTTTGCAATATTCTGACTGAAAACAGTAACACACTGGAATCTTTTATTTGTGTTTGCTTTGCAATCATTCAGAGATCAAAGCCCACACTTAGGCCTCAGTGTCAGTGGAAGACATGTCTGACATCTCCCATTCACACTGTGTCTTCTCCTCACATCTCACATGCACTCAGTCATCACATCCCACAGCAAAGAGAGATTCCCCAAGTTATCATCCATCAAACCAAGCCTTTTATGGCCCATCAAAAGACAATGAACTGCCAGAGTAAAGGAGTGTTTGCAACATGATGTGACAGCAAGTACTCCAGACACACATTAAACAGTGTTGGAAATGAAACGGCAACATAATGTTTGGGTAATTTGTGAGAATTAGATATTATTCATCTTTATGATGGGAAGAAAACTTAAGATATAAGCACAGCATGAGTCCCCACTGATGTTTCATGCATCTCACTTTGCTTTGGTTTTTGAAGTATAGGCTTCATAAAGTTAAAGACTGGAACAGTTTGTTTTCAGCCATTGGGAAATGTCTTCAGCGCTGTAGTTCTAAGGTACGAGTCTACATGTTGAGATCAAAAACAGGCTTATTTTCACTTGAAGGCATCTCATTTATTCCACCTTCCATCAAAGCAGGAGAGGTTTGAAGAATAAGGAAAGCTACTGGCACTAACTGAATAGTACATCATTGTGTACAATGGAAGACTTGCAGCATCAATGGATCTTTGTATATTATCTCCCATGGATTATTCCTCTCAAGTCAACCATCAAACACTGTGGGTATGGCGATATATATGTGCAGTTGCGGTGTGCGCCGCCACGTGCTGGCTGGATTCTGCTGAACCATCCGGCGGAGCGACAGAGTGAAACAGAACACCGCCATGATTAAACTGTATCCTGTCTGTGCCTGATTTATTGTGACAGCAGAAACTCCCTGTAGAACCATGTCAGGTGCTATGACTTGTGCTGTGTGGGATACATGATAGTGCTCAGGCTTTCAGTCAAGACCTTCTGAAAAAGTCCCGAGACACAGCTGAGAACACTCAAAATCCTCACTACTAAATATACAACCACACATCACCTAAAGCTGAACGGAAACAGACCGGTCATGTTTGACAAGAAAAGTTAACAGCTGTGAATTTTCCTAAATTTAAGTTCTTAAACCCTTGTAATCCTCTTTCTTTAGTTTTAGCGCCTCCTTTGGTGGTAAGCAGTCACTGCATGGGTGTTTATGCTCAGTAGTTCTCCGAGGTCTTTTGCCCATCAAATAGTTTGGGAGGAAGGATATTTTTTTCTTGATTTTTGTAACGAAGACTGTTATCTTTAACTGTAGGTGGTGTCATCTATTTATTCCTAAATCAAGTACAGTCAGCTATGTTTGTTTAGGCCAATATCAAATATCTCAATGGGCTTTTACACAGCAACAATTCCTGATTTACTGGTTGTTCAAGAAAAGTGAAGTAAAAGTAAGAAAGGAAGTAGGAAAATTTAACAAAGTTTGGGAAGAGCAATTCAACAAGAGATGTGAAACAGACGCTATTATTAGGAAACAGGAATTACAAAGAAATAAAACTCATAGGAGTTGTTAAAAACATAAAGTGGGATTATGATCCAGCAACTGAATCTTAATAGATCCAACAAAAATGTCCAATAAAAATTTAAGAAATAGCTGAAAAAAAAGAAAAAAATCAGTAAGTCAAGAAACAAAAATTAAACGCAATGGCTTGTGTGTCACATCTCATGGTCAAACTACAGCAGGGAAATCATAATGATACAAATGCTTCTTAACCAACTGGCTTTATTTGCCAAATCTTAACAACTTAACTTTACAAATGCTTCAGTTGCTGCAAGTGGACATTCTATCTTCAATATATTCAGCACAAATGTGTCATTCAAAATGGATATTTTGTGAATATGTTAATAAAGAATGTATGGGTGGAGTTTAGCTGTATAGAAATGTAATCCTTAGGAGATGAGTTTGAACCAAAAAAGGTCAAGTTATCAAACTTCCTGAGGGAAGAAACAATGTGCCAGTGGGAATATATTACTTCTGTGAGTATTAAGTCCCTAGAATAGCTCTGTCACATACTTAATCAAGGAGCTGAGCTTTGGCTGTCAGTATCATTTGTCCTCGTGAGTCACAGCAGTCAGTCTTCATTCAGCTGCTGATGACAGAGTCAGCCTTAAAAATCTGTCAGGACTCCTTCGCTGTGTAACCCAAATCATCTGACACAGGAGCTTGTGACTGCAGGTGAGGAGGGTGGTGGTTTTGGTGAAGGGGAAGGGGGCCCAGGTGGGTTGGGAAAAGACTGTCAGAGCCACTTTGGAAGTCTGGACTGCAGAGTTGTGAAGTAACAGAATACATTTTTTCAAGTAACTTTGTACATTTTGCTCTTACCAGTTAGTTTGAAGATGAAGATTGTAAATACTCGATATGTGATATCATCAGATTTTGCTGCTGTTGGGTAAAATCCTTGTATCTCAGCTTTGTTTTATCTTGATGGTGTATTAAGGTTTAGACATTGTCTATAGAGGCCTGAGAAAGGCAAAGCAGAAGGAGAATTTACTCCAGCTGCAGAAATGCATGTAATCCTTCAACTGACCTGCAAGCTTGAAAATGCCAAAATGACAAAATTGATGGTTGTTCCCATTTTGACCGAGAAACTGCAGTATGCAGTATCATTCCACAATTTTCATTATTTCCAAAAATCTCTAAACACACACATGATTTTCCTACAGTGTCACATGAAAAGGTTCATATCTCAACACCTCAGGCAGATGCATCAATATATAATTCACAATGAGAACTTTCACTTAATACTAAAGTACATCTTACTTCTAATACTTTTGAATGGAGTTTTGTTCACTTGTAACAGAGTATTTTTCCACCGTGGTGTTATTACATTACTTAAGTAGCTGATTATAGAACATCTTCCACCAGCGCCTGCCAGAGCGCTGATTGCTCCAGCAAATGCGTGTGATTCTCCCTCGTGTCGTACAATGAAACATCTTAATCATTGCTAATCACTCCATCGTCTCACATCACATGACGTTATAGACGGCCCCGTATGCTATTTCAGGGACCAGATGAATGTTTCTCCATATGTGTTCCTCTCATTTAGTAATTCTCAGTTCTCCGCTGTAAAAACTACGTTAAAATGTTCTAATTAGATATTCTGTGGTGAATAATTAATGATACTATCTCGGTTTAGTTGTGATCCCTTGAAGGAATAATTGAAATACATTTAATTAACACTTTCATTAAATACTTTCATGAAAAATGTTGCTTTTCTTCACTCAGCCGTGATGTGTAATTGCTGTGATGTATGTTTGTTGAGGCTCGTAGGGACTAAAAACACAGCTTACAGCAGTATCACCTGAACACAGCACTTTGAACATGAAGGGAGGCATTATTCAGAATAAATGGATTATCAGGGAGCCAGCATAAATGACTAAATAAAACTGTTAAGCAGGCAGCCAGTGGTAGCAACATGATTAATCGCAGGAGTTCCAGCTCCAAGATTGGATTTATTTTGTCTTTTATTTCTCCTTTAATGACTCGCCGTGAACACCGCTCTTAATATATCGCCCATGTTTCTAGATTACCAGTGACTAATGAGGATTCAAAATGGCCGTTATCTGCATTAATGTCTTTTTATTTGAAAAGTCAATAATGCCCCTGTGAGTGTGTGGGAGAGGAAAATTCTGGGGACAGAGACTTTCACTGGAGATATCTGTCATAAGCCTTCCAATTAAAAGCATTCGGTAAGGAATCCCTTGTTGAGAATTAAAGCATGCTGGCATGTATGTGAGTATAGAATGTGTTGTTAAATCTGTATGAATGAATTTCCACCAATCTTACCTGAAGACAGTAGCTACAAGTTTTATTCACTTAGCTTGAAGCTAACAAAAAATATCTATATACATTATTCTTTGACAACATATTGTTATCAATGAGTTTTTATGGTGTACAGAGGATCAATGTTCTACATTTGTGGGATAAATTAAGCCGTACTTTACCTGGGCATGTTGCTGTTTTTAAAGTGGCTTTTCCTCATGGAGGTGCTGCATATTCCTGGTGGAGTTCTCTCAGAAGGCCCTGTTGAAGCAGAAGATATGGCTCATTTTAACGAAAGAGTCCAGCTCAGTAATGACCGCAGTGATTCATATATTTGTAAAGGAAATCAATCCCACATCAGCTAAGTGCAGAAACAGGATCTTCTGCAGCCTTAAATCTTGGCATTGGTAATATACGCTGAACTGTAGATTACATTAAACTGAAAGTGAAACATTGATGTGGAGAACAAGACAGATGAAGTTCATTACTGAAGTGAAAACAGGTATACTGGAACGCAGATGACGAAACATTGACTCCAATAACGGCTGTAGAAAGAATATAAAATGCAAGCCCAAGGTGCTGCTTTGTCACTGAGCTCATACTGGACTGTTGTACCAGCTCATTGTTGTTCTTTCCATCTATGATTTAACACAGCAGAGCATGGCTCAACGGCACCCATGAGACGACTTGATTTTCATGTTTGCCAATCTTCTTTTATACCTGCCCGCGGTGACCATAAATACACTTTTATACCTCCCGGAGAAATGCTTAAAGAAGCAGTTTGTCCAAGTCCTGTACGGACTCGCATGGCAATATTCTTGATTGATGACAACAGCAAAGTTTAGAAGACGCCCCGGAGAGTTTTCCAGTCTCATTTGTTTGGGAGTTTTACATTTGAGTATAATTCCTGCTTGGCTGTATTTATGTGTATTTTGGATTCGGTTCTTCAGAGTGTTTTGTTCCCAGAGTGTACTAATGAGGAAGAGCATGGTCATCTCAAAAAGGCATTTTTCAGGCAAAGCTGAGATGGTTAGTCTAAAAACAGAACAGTGTTTCTGTGGCTTCATATCATGACTGTTTGGTTAAAAGTTGTGTTAACTGATTATTTCCATGATTGATTAATCCAAATTTGATATCTGAATCAATAATAAAGTCTACTATTTTTTTTTTTTTCAATTAATGATTTAACTGTTTTATCTGTACAGTGTCAACAAGTCCTTGTCACAGGTCATGAGGCCTGAAAGCAATGCCAAAATGACCTACTTTCTCTGGATAAACAATCCAAAGAATTTTTACTATCTAATCTGTAAACTAACTTATCCTTTCAGCACGAGTCCTTTTATCTATAGTGTTGGTAGTTTTCATATTTTCAGATCAAGTAAAGAATTACAGCATATGTTCCTTTATAGGTGAAGAAAATTCTCCAACCACTTGGGCAAAATAAACCACGGGGCTGTTTTTACTCATTTGCTGATATTTTGAAGCACAACATTTGAACTCAACAATAGTAATTTTCAGTGCAGAGATGAGCCAAGGGTTTGAATATTAAATAATTCTCCAAAACGTAACCACAAAATGCTACAATTCACTTTGTTGCTGCAGACGGAAACACTGTTAAGTACACTTTACATTGATGAAACTAAATGCATCGCTGCATTTTAACATACTTTATCACCACGTCATGACTGCAGTGTGAGAGGTTCACATTAGCATGAATGAGAAAACAAGGATTACTCTCAGCGTTGTTAGCACCTTGCCACCTGCTTGACCCTCTTTAGTTGGAGCTATACTCAGACTGACAAACTGGGGGGTCTGTCCACAAGATGAAATGACCCCCAAAATAAAACCCAGTTGAGTTAAATATAGAGGTGCTGCTTTAGCTTTTTCCAGGACTGATATATAGCAGAATGACAGAGAGGATTCATGTAAAGCTGCCCCACCCAACCTAGCTCTGAGAGATCATAAATACCTGCTTTGATATAGCAGCGTGGCTCAGCACTGTCATTTGCTGATAATATTTTTAGTCCATGTGAAGTTTAACTTGTTTGCTAATCCCACAGTCATTTATTTACTCGTGATACTTTCATCAACATCTTAGGCCTTTGTGTCACCACTTTATTCTTATATCAAAAGATATGTTGATGGGTCATTGATTCAAACAAAGCTATTTTAATACACCGTATTACATTTCTAATTGCTGTCATCACATCAGTCCATGACCAAGCCAAGTAAGACGACACGGGGACAAAATTAACATCTTTCAACAAATGTACAAGCTGACACCCTCATATATGCACAGATCTTCACCCCAGTGTGTCCCATAATCCAAAAAAAAGGCCTGAAATTAAAACCAATACCAAATGAGAAACTCCACCTCACAACAAGGTTTCAAGACTTTTGAGGTAGACAGAAAACTACACAAAACTGTGGATTGAAGATGTGGTGGAAGGCAATATTTCCCTCTGAAATGTAGAAAGCAGCATAAAATACAAATACTCAAGTACCCCAAAATTGCACTTAAGTAAATGTACTTAGTTACTTCTCACGGCTGCAGATAAAATAACCATGAATGTAAGTTTGCTATAATGACAGATTGTAGTTGTCTAATCTTTTCCACACCCTAATATTTCTACAACTACTGAGGGTACTGCACATAATCAGAGCCCTGATGCATGCTGGGTAATATGGAGTAGAAACTTACAGAGGTGCTGTGGGCCAAATGAACAGTGAGCAGAACAGATTGAATAAATGGACAGACACACTATAATATAGCATTTAGAGTCACATTATGGTGCCTTATGCTTTCCCAGTCAATAACGAGATGATTGGTTGGCGGTGGCATGTCTAGTTAGCGGGACATTGTCGCGCTTGACATTTATCATTGCTCCAGGGTCGTGAACTTGAAGCTAAACAGTAACTGAATCATTAAATGTGAATGGCTGCAGCTTTGCATCTCAGAGGCATTGACCTAAGTGTTTTCATGCTGAACTGACTGACTAACTTCCATGAAACTAAAAACGTCTTTGTTCAAACTGGGACATTATGCGCTAAGAGGGACGTATAGTCTGGGGTCAGAGAAAAAAAAATGGCGACTTTAACAAGGAGATTATTTGCTGCATTTGATATTATATTAATAACAATTACTGTTATGGATGGATATCTTCCTGTAAACCAAGTCATCTGTTTTGTCTAAAGAGGCCAAAAAAGGAGAAAATATTCCTATTTAGACTGAATGCTCACTTTTATATACACTAAATTAGAGATTAGCATAATAACTGTACCCGATCAAAAAACACTTACCAAAAGGCGAGGAAGAAAAATACAGATGGTTGAATTAACAATAAAACAATAGTCTTATCAATAGTACTTGACGTGATATGGCCATTTAAGGAGGCCATTTACCTCTGCTTGGCAAAGTTTCTACCTCTGCTGCTGCACACTTCTATTAGAGTTGTCATGTTCCTAATTGAAGTTGTTGTTTGACTTAAATGAATTGAAATTACACAACAAAAGCAGCTCAGTTATCAGAATAAGGAATAAAACAATCCAAACAGGCCCATTTCCACTCTCGGCTTAAAGCAAATAGGATGCTCAATAAAAACATTGCACTGGCCCTCTCTGTTAAAAAAAATCAATAGCTAGAGGACAAAGAACCTATGGCCATCACTTAATTTTCTTATCACTGTGATTTAGGGGACAAGGATGATGTTAAATAACTGTAAATCCTTATCTTTGACTTTGTGGGTGGTTTATGGCAGTTTCAACAGCAGTTCAGAGACAGAATGTCCATACCTTTTGCCGGATACACGATTTATAGCTTTATTATTCTTTGTCTAAAACAGCAAAGAAACATAATTGAAAAGAAGAGATAGCAGCTCACGGGAGGAAGCACTGAGAATCATCATTGCTGGAGACATATCACAGAGACAGTTTTATGGCTTAAGGAGCTGGCCCTCTGTTTTTTTGGCTCAGTCTTATGAAACGAGCTAAGATCCAATTTTCTGATTCATCTGCAAATTGTCCAGATTTGAGTTTGGTATTCCGGCACAGGATCCAAACTGGCCAACGTGAGCCTAGAGGTCACCGCGAGGGCTCAAGGAGTTGAAGTCATGAGTTTGTGCTCACACTGTCAAAGCTCCGCTCATATTTTGTTGCCCTCTGTGACAATAAGCCCATTGTTCTCCCTGATAAGGCTTCAGTGTGCACAGTAATGGGAATTAAGCATGGCATAAGTCACAGAGAAATTGGGTGACAGCAGATCAATAGATAGTGGTGAACCCTGAGGGACCATTAGTGAAGAGAACCCCCTTTGTTTGTGCAGCAGTGCAGAGAGTTAGTGCACATTCTGCTCTGAATTAACTGGCCAAACTAAGAATACACTGACACATAGTGCTTGGTGACGTGATCATTAGTCTGACCCATGTGTGTTTTTAAAACAGTGGTGAAACACACATGAACCTCATTTTCTTCTATAATACAGATTGTAATGTAACTGTGTAGATACTTAAAGTTGCAGCTTTCAGTAACAGCTGATTTATGATAAATATTTTTTATTGATAACTGAAAAAAAAAATGCAGCCTCAAGGGGGCACAAGCCAGTG